>JBCEWB010048793.1:0-14262 GCA_039654565.1 Peronia peronii | reverse complement strand
TATGTATGTATGTATGTATGTATGTATGTATGTATGTATGTATGTATGTATGTATGTACATATGTATATATGTATGTGTGAAAGTATAAATGTATGTTTGTGCATATAGCTGTAACACATTAAAGATATTACAATTTTTGATTGATATTTAATATAAAAATAATTATTATTTTCATTATTGTTGTTATTTCTAAATTGTTATACTTTAAGCTTACAATTTCCATAATAAGGTATAACTGAGGAGTTGTAAATTGAGTTACAAGCAGTGTACATTTAAATTTCTGAACAAAACAGAAGACAAGAACTAAATCCGAACAGTTGCTTGCATGGGGTACACGCAATGAAAGGCTTGGTGACCCTCGACCCGAGCAGAGTATCTCTTTTCCTTTTATGAACCACATAAAAGGGATCAGGTTCAGTCTGACCTGAATGATAGAGCACTCCATATTATTATGAAGGTTATTGAACATTTGCCTGGGCAAGATAGTATTCGCGACGCTTTAAAAATAGACCAACGCATTAATGTGCAGACTGGATTATGAAATTTTTTAAAAAGTCATAGGTATAGCACCGGTGCTTCATTGCAAAAATAAATCATCCTGACAGAACTTACTTAGAAATTTATTTAAACAAAAAAATTATATATATACATATATTTATGAGATTACAAATGGACCTTCCTCTACATGTCATGAATAATATTTTAATTTAAAATTTAAAAAAGTCATAGGTACAGTACCAGTGCTTCATTGTAAAGATAAAATATCCTGACAGTACTTACTTGGAAATGTATAATATATATATATATATATAGTTATGAGTTCACAATGGGTTTTCCTCTACATGTCATGGATAATATTTTAATCATTGACAGTCAAAGTTCCAAACAAAATTATATCCAGTTTTCTTTCTAAAATCTTCCTTTTCAACCAGAACCATCATTTTCTTTCTTACAGTATTTGCAATAGAAAACTGAACCTAACCAATACAACACCATAATGTTGCAAGTCATTATGAATGAACAGTATGAAATCAATATTATTTATGAATCATTGTCAGCTTGAGTTGGCCTTACATAAACAAGAGAATTGTGGAACAATAATGGTTAGAATAGTTAAGGCTAGTATTAATAACCAAATGACGAAAAAATACAGATAAAAGAAAGGCAAAAATGAAAGTCTTGAAGACAGGTAATTTACGAACGAAACAAATATATATGTACAATGAAATGGATACGCCAAAAAAAAACACCAAAAAAAAAAAAAAATTTAAAACAAAGCAAAAGAAAACCAAAACAAACAAACAAACAAAACAAAACAAAACAAAGAAAAGAGCTATAGACAAATGCTTGTGAACTGAAATTTATACCTAGATAAATTATAACAAAAAGAATATGTGTTTAGATAGATAAATCCTGTTGATAAACATGTGCACAGATAAAGTGGAGATAACACAAAACATCTAGATATCTACAGATAAATTCTCAATGAAATACATTTACAGACATAAATAACCGAATGACGTCAGTGGTGTAGACAGTAAGTAATTCCTTATCGATATCTATATTCTAAAATGAAAGGATTGGTCATTCAGTTAATGATGAATGAATAATCAAATATGGAAACCAAAAATAAGTGAATGGGTTGTACGTAATCCCACATAAACAAAATATAAATGTATAAACAAATGAATGAATGAATCCTTAAATATATACATATGTAAATAAACAAACAAACATATAATTAAATAAATGGACGGATGAAAAAATAAAGAAAGAAAGAAAGGAAAAAAAAGAAAGAAACGGATTAAATAAAAATGGACATAGGTAGAAATAAATACATAAATTAATAAATACACAAATAAATGTAACATCAAGATAATGGAGCACACGATTATAGATTGTAGATGAAGAAATATATTAATAAATTGATGGGAAATACATAAATAAACTAAAAAAGAAATAAAAACGGATTTTAAAAAATGATTACTGATTTATTAATGAATTAATTGATTAATAGATAAATAAATATTTATGGAAATTACAAATGTTTCAATGATTAAGATAAAAATCTCAAGAACCAACTAAGTAAGTAAGTAAATAAGGCACTAACTATCTATCTATCTATCTAATAACTAACTAACTAACTAACTAACTAACTAACTAACTAACTAACTAACTAATAAACCAACTAACTAATTAATAAACCAACTAACTAAATAAATAAATAAGTAACCTAACTAACAAACGAAGTAACTAACCAGCTAGCTAGGTATTTAAACTAAACTATCTAACTAACTAACTAACTAACTAACTAACTAACTAACTAACTAACTAACTAACTATCTAACTGACTAACTAACTAACTAACTATCTAAATAAATAAATAACCAACTAACTAACAAACTAACTAATTAACTAACTAGCTAATCAACTAATTGAGTAGCCTACTAACTAACTAGTTAGCTAAGTCGATAAATCAATAAAGAATAAATAATTATGTAAATAAATACATAGAAAATAAATAAACAAGTAAATAAATAAATAAATAAAAAGTAAATAAATAAATAAACATAACTAAGCCTTCAATGGTCACGTTTGATAGGTAAAATCCAAATGTACATGTCTAATTCAGAACAAACAGTGTCCATGTCTTACCCGGATGATCTCTGTACTGTTAGTCATTAAGTTAACTACAATCAAACACTTGAGCTCATCTTCGAGCTTCACTCTTGTTCTTGACTGATGTAACATCAATTGTCAATGAGGACCAAACACCACAAGAAAGCATCGTTTTTCTGTCTCCTCTAGGCCTACTTGTTTCGCTACTTGGTCTGAGTTTGTTTGTTGCGTTTTTGTAGCTGCCTTTTATTTTTCAATTTTGTTATTACTTATCTATGTATTTAGTTGTTTATTTATTTATTTATTTATTCATTAATTCATTCATTCATCTAGTTCTCTATTTATTTATATATGATTTATTTATGTACATATTTACTTATCCGTCGTATGCTTAAATATCATTTATTATTTATTTTTATAAGTGCTCATTCTTGTTAATTATATTATTGTTATCACATCTACCATTGTGAAAGAAAGACAGAAAGGACGAACGAATGAAAGAAAAAAAGAAAAGCAAAAGAAAGAAAGAAAGAAAGAAAGAAAGAAAGAAAGAAAGAAAGAAAAAATATAAGTTATTTGTAGGCCTACATATGTTCGAAAGGAAAAATATTTGTTATTTTCAGGAGGGGGGAAGAATGGCAGTGAAAAAGAATGAGTGCAAAAGAGAGATAGAGACAAGAAGGAAAGAAAAGTGAAAAAGAGGAAAGATAGCAGAGAGAGAGAAGAAGAAACGAAAAAAAAAAAGAAAGAAGATATTTATTAGCTGTTAGTTAACTCAGTACTCGTATCCATTTTTGTAAAGAAATAAGTTTTCACTACTTTTTACAGTTCCTTGATGTTTATATCTAGTAATAGAAAGGGGTGGAGATTCGGAAGGGATCTGAGTTGGGGGTGTGGGGGGTGTGGAGGGGGGGGGTAGGAGATGTTGGTAGAAAATGAGAAAGAAATTTGTATGGCAAGGAAATCTATCTGCGAAGTTAGCCAGTCAGGGTCTATGGTGACAAAAATTAGATTCTCCAACTAAGTCTCTGTGTTATTTCCATGTACTGTACACGACTTAGACTCGAAATAATGTCGATTTAGCACACACCACAGTAATTGTAGATTTACATAATAATATGTACGTATGTGTGTATGCGTGGAAACATGTGTGATTGTGAATGTGTATGTCTAAGTACCTATGACTCCAGCGAGGGCTTGTTTTGAAACAGAAACTCGCAAGGTCTGTGCACACTTCCTCGTTGTGGCTGCCTTATCATGTTTTTTTTCTCTTTATTCCTCTTTCTCCCGTTCTTTTCCTTTCAATACCTCTCCCTTAACCCTCCCATCCCTCTTTCTTTCCCTTTCTCCTTCTCATTTCCCCTCCACCCTCGCTCTGTCTCTCTCTCTCCTTCCCTCTCTTTATCTGTCTCTCCCTCTCCTCTCTTTCCCATCTTTTTTTTTTTTTCCTAATCCTCTCCCTTTTTTTCTCTCGCTATGTCGATAAGACCGCGGACGCTGACGCTTTTCTGGCCTATCCCCGACAGGGCCTCAAAACGCATGTCAGACAGACAGCATGACCTTGCGTCTTGCCTCCCTCCCCACCCTCACCTCCCCTCCAGACGCATTGAGCCACACAGGTCAATAGCATTACAATGAATGTGGGCGAAACCATTCCCAACTGCAAAAGGGGTGGGTGTTTTATACTTTTTTTTAGTCCTCGGTATTTTTTTTTCCCTCCCTTTCCTCTGTTATTGTACATCGACTCTGTGATGTAATCTTAAAAAAACCTGCCTTCGCTCGCCATTGTGAGATGGGCCAAAAAACAGCGCTGATCTTTTTTTGTTAGATCGGTGAGTATCACTATATGTTTTGTCTGTATGTCACTCTCTCTTACGTTAACTTGTATGTGACTACTTTATCTAGATCTACTTGATGTTTCTCTCTCTCTCTCATTCATTATATAGGATATTTATCTACCTTATAGTTTCTCTGACTTTTTCCCCGGCTTCAGTATTTTTTGTCACCTGCACGCAATAATTTGGTTACGAGATGGTCACCGTTTCTGAGCCCTCGTCGATCTGTCGTATTGTGGAGTTTGGGCCAAAACTTTGTGAAGAAGTCGACTCAAGAGGACTAGATCTAGTAGAGAAGGTTTCAGTGAGTAAAGTAACCGCTGGTCTCGCCTCAGCAACTACTGAATGGGTTTACTGGACCGTTTGGTGCTACGGTGCATGCGAATGATAGATGTCGCGAAAACTTGGGGATCGAGGCGGGGAAGAGTTTGTGATTTTTTATTTTTTTTTAAAACGCTGAATGAGGAATGGGGTAGAGGGAAAATAAATTAAATAGAGGGGTAGGGAGGTTGTTGGTTGGGGATAGGGGGAGGGGGTTAAACTGCAAATGCTATTTGATTGGGGGGGGGGGAGGGGGGGGGGGACGACTTGTTTGGCATTGCAGACAAGCGATGATGTGTGCAGCGTATCCAGTCTGCGTGCTGAGCCCTCTGCATGTTGTTGTCATTCACGTTAGGAGCCTGGCTTGAGGTTGGTGTGTTCCTCTGTGGCGATACGGGCCTACTCAAAGCCTGAATTCGTCACTGTTTGTTTGATCTATATGTGTACAAAGGGGAGAGACTCTTCCGTCCTCCTTCTCATCATCTTCATCATTTTCATCACCTATTTATCAACTTTCATCCTCGTGAGTGCGCTACCACTTCAAACTTTTCCGTGTCGGATAGAACATGATTTTGTTCCATAGTCCTAACTGAAGCGATCTAGACCTAGATCTTCCCAGTGTGTAAGCACATGAAGTGATAGATCATAGTTGTATTTATTCATTTTATCTGTATACATGTGACGTAATTTTTTGTGAACATATAGTGGAAATATTGTTTTTATCATTTTCAGGAACTGTTACTGTCATCACCAATAAGGCGAGTTTTTGTCCAAATATACATGTACATAAAAAACGGTGTCAAAGAAATTAAATTCCGAATGAAAAAAAAAAAAAGAAAAGAAAAACCAGCACTTTATAATTTTTCAGGTCTCAGAAACGTAATACATCAGTTTGTATTGGCGGGGATCAATACTGATCAGGCTAAATGTTCCAACAACGGCTGCGTGACTCGCCTTCATCCAGCCCCCGCCACTTCAAAGTGCTCGCTCTGGGTGAAATTTATTCTTAATTAGATGATTTTCTTCTCAAATTAAAAGTGTGTGGGGAAAAAAAAAAAAACAAACTAGAAAGGTTTTGACATTAAGCCAATGTGATGATGAACATTTATGGTCATAATGATTAGGCTGTTAAGGATGATAGTCGAATTGTGCTCGTGTTAAACAAACTAGTAGCGTTGGTGTGTGGACCGATAAATGTCCCGGTGGTGTAAAACGGATGAGTTAGTGAGGATTCTGACCCTCAGTTCATTTTCGCGTGCGCGTCGAGGGAAACGATTTGTGGCCCAGATCAAATTTCAAAGCTGGCATATTCAGTTACATTCTGTCTCTCATGCGGGGGGGAAAAATATGTTTGATTTGACAGGGTGATCAGAGTTGGGCGCGCGAGTTCGTGAGTGAACGACTTCTGTTTTGTGTCTGGTACGTATCGCGCAGGCTACTAGCACGTGTTTTATTATTCCCCAAGTGAGTATGTAAGAAAGATTTATTATATCATTAGTTTATGTACGACAATTTCTTTGTCTAGAGAATAAGTGGCATTCATTTACTGTCTCCTGATTGAATTTATAGTTAGTTTTTCTTGTGGGCTATCAGTTCACGACAGGAGCTCTGTGTACTATATGTGAGTTTTAAGATCAAAGTCTTTCATTAGTTTCTATATTTGTCTTCAACCGAGCAATTTTATATTGTGTTATCGAACTTGTTCAGGTTCAGTTTGAAAATAAGATTTAAAATACATAGATATTATTATAATACATAGACATGTATTAATTACCACGCCGGATGAAGTGCTAATCTTAGCCAACAATTCATGTTTCGATATTGAATTGGATCCTACTATTGATGGGCTGCTAGAAATAAGTCTTCTTTGTGAGGTTCTCTCAAACAATGGTCTTTGTGATTTCCTTCTGTCATGTGACAAGAGTCATTGATTGTGTTATACCACTGTTTAAAAATATCTTAGTTTTTTTTTTCTCCTTTTTTTCAGTCTGCATTTCACCATTTACTTTATGTCTACATCTGCCTGAAGATTATTCACACAAAATATTATTTATAATCATTTTTTTTTTCTTTCTTTTTTTTTTTCTCTCATGTTTCTTTTTGCACAGTTTCATTATTTTTTCCTCGTGTTTCCTTATGTGTTTTCTAATTTTAACAAAAGATTTATTTATTTATAATTTATTTACTTTTTTAGTTTTGCTATTATTATTATTATTATTATTATTTTATTTTTCTTTTGAGGTTTTCATTTTCTTCTTCTTCTTCTTCTTCTTTTCAATGTATCATTTATATTGAGTAGATTATTCATATTTTCTATATCGTGTCATAAATTAACATGAGTATTTGACTTTGGGAATCATCATTTCCATCTTTGTTCCTTGGGATGATTTAGTTTTGATACAGTTCACAGAGGTCAATTGGAGATAATGAAAAAGTTACGGCAATTGCATTTTTCATCAATTATTACTGTTGTTATTTAATCACAACGCCAGGATCCCAACATCGATTTGAAATCTTCCAAATATCAGAATAAATACCAGTGTATCATCACAATTTACCTCTGAGGACATTTTAGTATCGTTTCAAAAATAAGTATTAAGTCCTCCTTAAAGAGAAATCGATGCCTCTTAGTTGTACATAATATAATCTAGAACTCAGTACAGATAATCGTAAACATAATAGTAATAATAATCACGCCAATCAAATAAATAAATAAAAAATAAAAAGTAAATAAACATACAAACAAACAAAGAAGGATTGCAGGAAGTATGAAAAGTCCTAATCAACAAATTGTGTTTCAAAAATCAGAATTGGCATTTTTTAACTGTCACATTCAGTTTATTGTGAATGTCATATTTTATTTCTGAAAGATAGAAAATGTGTGTATTTATTTTGGTTCCTGTCTGTCCGAAGGCCAAGTACAGAACGACCATAGAATGAGAGAGATAAACACCACCGTGTGTAGAAGATATTTCTCCTAAGTCTAGCAAAGAAATATCAGTTCCCTCTGGTAAATACCCAATACTTCTTTTCTCCAACAATTTCTTTTTAACCTTTAGTTATACCAGTTTTGCCATTAAAACTGCACAATTAAAGGGGAAAACTTCAGTACATATTTTTATAGTGAGAAACTATAATTAAGACAGGAACCATTTTTTTTTTTGGTATCTTTGTTAAAAGAAGAATTAACTTATAAAAATAAAAGAATAATTAATTTATAAATCTATACTTAGGCTCTTACCCAGTAGTGCTCAAAAAAGCAACAGCAAGAATTTTTTTTTAGATATAAAAATAAACAATTAAAAAGTGTGAAGAAACTTTGATGTGTTGTAAATCTAACAAGGTCACTATCAGACCAATGCCCAGCGAAATCAGTACTAACAATAGCCTATGGTCAGTTGTCTAACAGTCTCACACCCAGAAAAATGCCCAGTGTAATATCCAGAAACTGTCAGGATAATATCAATAAAGTTTTCAATTAAAAAGACAATAAATAAATACAAATTTTACAATAATATCGTCATTAAAGTTGTTTACATTTTTGTTTCTTTTCTTTTCTTTTTTTCTTTTTCTCAGCATATTACATGTAAAGTTGTATATTTTTAATTTCTAAAAAAAATGTTTGTTGAGAATAATTTTAGGGCGGTTCTCTGCAGTTTGTCCATACTTTACCAGAACATATTTTTAAATCCCATTGTTTGCCTATGTAAGAACACTTTTAGTTTAATGAAGAACATTTAAATTCTACACCCTTTGATTTGACACATTACAAGTTATGTGATCTATTCCTCGAAAGGAAAAAAAATGTTCAAACACTAGAAAATCCTTTTTTTGTTGTTGTTGTTTGTTTGTTGCAATAATTTAAGGTATACCATAATTTTATTGTAATTTAAGACATTGTGTTGGAGAACGAAGTCTATAAAATTATCTTACATTTCTCATATTCTCTAATTTGAATGTATTTTTCATCTTTCGTCTGAAAGTTTAAGATAGAAATAAAACCGATTAGAATGCGACTAGAGATCCGGAAAGTGACAATATAACATCACCTAATACTGTTTAAAAAAAAACTGTAGATGTTCTGTATAGGGAAAGTCATAACTGTTTGGAATTATACCCAATACGCAATTTACTCCAATGAAGATGTGACGACAACTTTAATTAGTATGTAATCTGTCTTGAGACAGCAGAAGTCAGATCATGTTTGGTTTGAGGTAGCAGAAGTCAGATCATGTTTATTCTTTGAACAGTTTTCGTTAAATCAGTCGTTATCTTTTGGTCTGAAATATGAGCGATTTTCCGAATTGTTCCCAACTTGCCGAAATTTCAAATTATGAAAAAAAAATGAATAAAGAAAAGAGAGAGAGAGCGAGAAAAAGAGAAAAAAGAGAGATAATGATAAGTGGAACTGAATGCTACTGCATTTCTTTCTTTCTCTCTTTTTGTCTCTCTCTCTCTTTTTGTTTGTTTGTTAGTTTGTTTGTTGTTGTTTTTTAAATATTTATTTTTGAAAAATCTGTCTGAAATATGACCGCTGTCCAAAATCATTACCATTCTAACGTGCAGAAATTCAAAGTGTAAAAATGCCCAGTGAAGAAAATGTCAGTAACATTAATAATGATATAGTGATTGCAGTAATTAATGATAACCACAAGTGAATAGATGTCTGTGGAATGACTCAGTCACTAATTACTCTTTTTGTTTTACTCTGGTCTAGCCAACTACTTGCTAGTAATGTCTGATTTTCTGGGTTTTTTTTTTTTCCACTGAGTTTTGATTCTGCTCGTTTTATGTTAATCTTCTGCACCTGAAGAGAGTACAAGAACAATAAGTAATCGAATGAAATGAAACATTCAGTAAGCAAATTTTACAGGGTTGCAGCCTCTTTTTAGATTTAACTTTCACGGATCAGAAGAAAATTAATCAAGTGTCACTGTTTCTATAATGACATTTATTAATTCTTGTTCAGAAGATGAAGTGTAGGCCTAAATCACCAGTCCTCGGTAATGTTTCTTTAAAAAAAAAAAAAAAAAGTAGTGTGCAAAATATAATAAGGGAGTCTTCAATGCATGTCAAAACACGACACTTTCAGGTTTATACGTTTTGCCCTAGATCTAGTTGTATTGTTTACTCTGTCAATACCATTGGACTAGCAAACCAAACAAAAATAAAGCAAAAGCAAACAAATAAAAAAAATGACCAAGCAACAACAACAACAACAAAAACGAACGCTGACTTTCAGCGAGAAATGAGTTATGGCCAACACGCGAAATAGTCATCGATTACGACGTGTGAAGTGTTGATTCATTTTTTGCACCTGACAGACAGAGAGTAATAAGCGGAAAAATTGACACACATCGAGTGAGCGTTTATGACACCGAGGCCTATAAACTGCTGTTCTAATGGTCCACCCATTAACAAGCTTAGTAGCACCTTATGGATGTACAGCCACATGTTTAGACGGGAAGAAGGGGAGGGGGGGGAGGAGGAACGTGTATTTGATATTCCTTTGCAGTCATGAGTAACAGAAAATAAAAACAGTAAAATGTTTGAGTGGTTTTGGCAGTTGATAAAACAAAACAAACAAAACTATGGAAAAATAAAATAGAGTTCCAAAACAAAACAGACTTGAAAGGAAGAATTAATACTGAATTTTTATTGGCATTATTTTTATAAAACTGTGATAAAAAATTTTAATTTCATGGAAACATAAGTATGTCCTCACACTCCTACACACACATAAAATACATGAATTAAAGAAATATTTACATAACAATGATAAAAAAAGAAAGAACAAACAAAAAACAACAACAACAACAACAAAAAAAAACTTGATTATCCAAAGAAAAACGCCAACCAGCTGACATAATCATAATAATGATATTGGTTTAGTGTATTATCACTGGTTAGGAAGGTGTATGATTGAATTTGATAACCAACATTTCTGGTTCTTCTGTTTGGCATCAAGGATAAACATGATTGTCTTTGCTTCTGATCCATATGATATAAAAAGTAAACCAAAAGGGGCATTGTTTTCACATTTTTTTTTTAAAATTTCATTTTATTGAATAAGTGTTAGTGTTCCAGTTTTTATGTATTAAGTAAAAGATTTGGGCATACTGAGGGGGAAATCTGACAGCAAACGACCGTCTAACATTTTCTTTTAATCCTGAACATGTCAATGGATAGATCTGCTTAAAACCTCATTTAATGTTGTCTTGTTTGAGATTTGCATGTGAAATGTTTCCCACATAATGTGCAACTACTAATTTAAGAAGTGGAAATGGATACTATGGAAAGTCTTTTTTTTTTTGCATTTTTTTTTATTCATGCACCCTGTGATAATTATTGCCAAGGCCAGCCATATGTTATCTTCTCCTTCTAAATGTCCTGAAAAGAGAACTAAAATAATAGTAATAAAAAATTCCAGCTAACTCGAAACTCAAATCCGATCTCTTAGTCTCTTTTTGCATTTCCACTTCTTATTTAGTCCTAACCCAGGCATGTCGAAAGTCCGGCCGGCGGGCCGAATGTAGTCGAGATCTCAGTGTCATCCTTCACATTAGTGCAGACAAGTTATTCTTGGATTCCATGGATCATTTGCAATAAAATTTTCAAAAATAGTTCATTTATGACTTTAATGTTTATGGTTTAAAGAGAATGTCAAACTGAATGTTCGGTCCCCATATATTTTCACCTTATAAAATCTGGCCCTCTTCTCAAAAAGTTTGGACACCCCTATCCTAAACTATCGTCCCTCGAGTATGAATAGATATCATCATTGTTAGACATATATGAACCATAATAGTCTCTCATAACACGTATTGAAAAAAAAAAATCTTGAGAGGACAATTGGGCAGGTCTCAGGAAGCCACAAGTGCAGTTTAAGATCAGAAAAAAAGTCGCTCACTGGGCCCGAGGGCCAGATTACTAGGCGTGCGTGAGTGCTGTTTAACTAGGCGCGTGCATGTCGTATGTCCTTAAGCAGCGGGAGAAAAACTAGCATTATCAGCCATCTTGATCAGTAAGTGCCTGTCTATGTCTCAGTCGGATCAGACTCTGGATCCTGAGGAGACAGACACTACAGGAGCAATATTGACTGAAGCCGATATAAAGTCGAGGAGATAAAGCTCCCGCTGCGAACCTGCTCACAACAAATTCTACTCTAACACCGCTCAATCCGTGGTTAGTCTTCTCTCATTCAGAATGAATGCGTCCTAGAGCCGTAGGGATAAGATATGGCCTGTGCCTTTATATCGTTTCCTTTTAACCTTACGGTCTCCAGAACTGTGTCTAGCTATATTTGGGTTGGTCTTTTGTTTGTTTTGCTTTACTTCACGGTTGGTTACGACTGAGCCAATTTTGTCTCTTTATAGTAATTAGGCTTGTAACTATCCAGATATGTCTTTTCAGGAGTGAGACTATCTATATTTGTCTTTTAACTTAATAGTTACCAGGACTGTGGCTATCTATTTTTATCTTTTAACTTTATGAATATCAGGGCTGTTGTGGCTATCAGAATTTGTCTTACAACTCGATGATTACTGACAATGGCCGTCTGCACAACTGTTTTTTAATCTTATGATTACCAGGTCTGAAGTTATCTATGTTTATCTTTTAATTTTAACATCGTCAAATCCATGTTTATCACAGTATCTGAATATGTTTTTTGTAATTTTATAACTGGCAAGACTGAGTTTATTTGAATTTCTAGGACTCATTTTGCATTCTTGAAAAGCATCATGCAAATGTTTGTTCTGCAGAACCCTAGGTCTTGGTCGAGATGTGACCATTTGGGTCTTGTAATTTGACAGCAGATCAGTTACTTCAGCATATCAAAGAGATTAGAATATGATTTGCTCTGCAGAGATGTCGGTAGTTGCAGGGTTGAAATAATGTTTTTCAGATGGTGTTTCTCCTTGATTTGGGTGGGTTTTTTTTTTCTTATAGTGCACAACCTTAGTTGCTAAGACAATAATCTCTTGCCAAATCCTCCAATCTGTTGTCAAAGAAAAAAACGTAAGACTCAGCTATTTGATGAGTATCAGTGAGGAGGAAAATAGACAGAAGAGCGTGAGAAAGAGATAGGAGAGAGAAAGAAAGAGAGGCAGTCTTGAAAGAATGAGGAAAGTTTTTCTAACGCACTTTAGAGGGACAAAAGGAAGAAAAGAAGCAATGAAGGAAGGAAAGACGATAAGAAGGAAGAAATGTGGAAAGAAAGGAAGATAGGAAGGAAGGAAGGAAGAGTGGAGGAAGGAAGGAAAAAAGAGAACGAAAGCATGAAGAAAGCAGATAGTGAGAAAGGAGAAAGCAGCGGCCACTATTTATGGCCCTCATACACAGGCAGAGTATCGATCTGTAAGTGACAGTCAGTAGTACCCGAGTCGAGATTCTCAGGGAGAGGAAGAGGGGGAAGGAAGAAGAGGATAGTAGTACAGAGCGAAGGTTACAGACAGTCGATAGTGTGTCTGACCTACTCTGACCAAACGCTTCTTCCCTGACAATGTTGTTTCTAGAAAATTATCTTCAAGTTTTGTCCTCTTTCCGTTAATGGCATTTTATTCTCCCCCTTTTTTTTTTTTTTTTAGTTTTTTTTTTTTTCTTTCTTTTTTTTTTTTTTTTTTTAAAGATGGTGCTGTACAATATCTTTTGATATTCTGTTCTTTTGCATTTATGTATGCAGTCTTTCAGTCTTAGGAAAGTAGGATTATCTCGGCTTTAAGTGTCTGTCCAGTTTGGGGTGAAAGTAAAGTGTATTATGAGTAGAAATTTAGAATTTGGAAATTTTTGCCTGGAGAGTGGCGTTTCCGCCTACTCTTCATCCGATGTTTAAAACTGCCAGGACTTCTTTAATGTACACACGAGATCTCCGAAATGTAACTGCCCTTATTGGAGAAGGCTAGACTTTGCGCTTCACTACAGAAGAGGTTAGAGAACCGTTGAGTCACTGAAACAAATTACCGCTTCTAATCTTTTTCATTCTCATATAGGATTCAGATTTCGAACCTGAGACGTTTTCTTTTTTCACCGAGGAGCAGACGTCTGACCCTTTGGCCACGGCGACCCCCTCTGCCCTTTTCAGCGTCCTTCAAGTTGGCTTAACAATACTATCGGGGTGCGCTTGCTTTAATCTTGTCCACACTTACAGTTACTTACATATGAGTGGGAGAGAATTGAAATCTGATGAACGAGGCGTCTTGCGTTAGAAGTAGAGTAGTAGGGTGAGAAATGAGGACGGGAGTGAGGAGGAGGGGGAGGGGGAGGAGGCTAGCACTGACTGCCTTTGACAGAACCCCTTTTTTGTCACAGTTTAATGGGAAAAGTTTTTGACTAGCCTTATTACTTCCCTTTGTCAGTCTCAAGGAGTGAAGAGCAAGCAGTGTAAAGAGGCAAGAAAAAAAAAGCACCCTTTGCTTGAAACATACATCTTTCAAAAAAAAATCAGAAAAATTTATAGTATAAGGAAATTGTTTTCATATTATATAT
>JBCEWB010048782.1:0-14262 GCA_039654565.1 Peronia peronii | reverse complement strand
AACCTCTGGCACCGGAGCATGTAATGGCTGACATCGTTAGTGTCCCCACATGTGTCGCAGGCAGCGGGTCTCCCGTGATTGGTGAACCTATGGGGTCGGTTCCCCATTCTTAATTTCAGCAGGTGGCTGTTCACTGGCACCTTATACCAACTGCACCAACTGCAGTAACTTAAGCTATGACAAATAAATACCCCAGTTAAACAAAACTAACAATACTTAAACCTAATGGCACATATTCTTCAAGTAAGCAAACAGAACAGCAGTCTTGTAAAAGATATTTGGACCACTAAATGCCATTCTCTTTCCAGATATGTTCAAGCTTGGAAAAGAGCAGATGACTTTACAGTTTGTGATAAACAAATAAGAGTAATTGTGTCCTGATATATTTTTTTCATGAGTGGTAGGAAAACTCCAAAGGTGGAGTGAGACAGTTGATGGTCTTCAGAGGAGGAGTGGGATCTTTCATTAGTTGTTTCGGCCTTTAATATCTTTTGTGGGAAGCACATCAAATGCGGCATGATTACTGAAGGCCAGTTTCATAGGTGTCATGTGCCAAATGTCCTTCCATGTCAACCTTTTCTGGAGGACACCTTCCCAGTTTGTCCACTGTCCCTGTAGTCTGTTGCACAGCTTTTTGGACTCTTTTCTCGTCTTTCTCATGTCTGATTTCTTTGAGAACAATGTCTCATTTTTCTTTAGGCGCTGCTCTGGACCACAATGAGACTGCTTGCCTATCCAATCCTAAATCCTTTCCTATCAGACTAAGTGAAACTGATGATCTCTTTTGTCTGTAAGGACTGTTCTGCTGCATTGACCGCTTCTTTCTCTTTCCACTGTCAGCCCGTTTTCAGTTCAGATTCTATATTCCTCACAGCATCATCCTGCGAGCCCTTGTACATCAGGTGAAGGCGGGCTTCTCCTATTTTGTGTTCTTCACTCAGGGATTTGAGTAGTAGCACCAACTTCATTTGCTTATAGGTTAGTGCAATGTCGGTGAAGCATGGCAGAAGCCCTTGCCACTTCCTTGTGTAGCGGTTTGTCTTTCCCTCCAATCCCTCAACTGTTGAGATAGGAATTTCGTAGACTAAGAGTGGCCATAGTAGTTTTGACATCAACAAGAATTGGAAGATCCACATGTTGAAACATCCTGGAAGTCCATTCTTGTTGATATTCTCCAGGCCAACTGTCAGCTGAGTCTGCACTTCATCCCTCTGCTTTGTGTCCTTCAGAGAAGCTTGTTTGTTTTTGCTGAGGTTCAACGGCACATCAGCACGATAATGGCTATATTGTGCCTAACACGGTGGATACATTTACACAGTGAAATTCTGATCAAGGTGTAAATAGATAAAATGTAGCTCTGAATGGACAACGTGTTTATGAGTTATAAAAGGATATCAAAATGTGTATATAAATTCGGGTAATCAAATATTGCATAGAAAAACTAAAAAGTTGAATGCAAGCAATTTTGCAGTGCCCCTTGGGGACCGTCGCATACTTATCAAGGTATCTGTGATGAAGCGCTGTTAAAATTTGTACATACAGACCAACCTGGCATAAAAAGCTCAGGATGCCCTGCGGCTTCATTTTCTTAAATAGGTTCTTCAGAGAGCGACTTGGGCTTCAGTGGGAATCTCGAGCGTCTCCGTAGTCGATTAATATGTGTACGACTGTCGACAGTGACAGGCCACACACTGTAGAGGTATTTCTCTTTTGAGAAGAAAAGAGTGAATGAGGTGAAGTGACCCAGACGCAGGGAGTTGAGGACCACCTGGTCCCGTCTTCGCGGCTGAGCAGACCCTGGCCAAGGTCCAAGGTCTGATTGGATAACGTTTGTTTGCAGTCTGTTGATTCTATTGCTGTTGCCATCATGATTTGATGTACTTGTTGATGATCGGCCTGAGATCCAGATGACTCCCTCATCCGGGGGGATCTAAAATCAGGCCAACCTTGGTGATGGAATCTGCTGCCTCATTTCCTGCAATATCAGGTGACTCGGTACCCAGCAGAACATGAATCCACGCTGCCCTCTGCTCAACAGACTTTGAAGGCATTGCAGGAGGTGAGTTACTCTATCATCCCTAAAAGTGGGGTTATTCAGGGCGTGGAGTAGGGACAGGGAGTCTGAAAAGATCAGAAAATTGTTTTGTGTGGACCTACTTATAGTGTCTAAAGCTATATTGATGGCTTTAGCCTCAGCCGTGAAGATGGAGGATTTTGGGTTGAGGCCACAGCATGTGTTCCCCAGGACAGAGAAAGAGCAAGCATCGACAGCTTTGTCGTCCTTGGATCCGTCTGTGAGCTCAGAATCAGGTTGATCAGAGATCACCTCTGCAAGCATCCGTTCAAAGACCTCCTTGGGGGTGTCTTGCTTAGTTCCCGCCGCTAGGTCAAAGATCACTCATGGTCTGTGGATCCGCCACCGCGGGATGCTTGGAAATGGGTTAAATCTCACCTCACCCCGTCCAGTCCTAGCCTTCGCTAGCAAAGACTGAAAGCAGATGCCAAAAGTGGGAGCGACACCAGGAGATCTCTTGAACATGTACATGGAGCTGGGTTCGAAGACATGTTCACAGGCTGGGTTGTCTGGATGTGATAAAATTTCGACTACATAGTGAAGGGATAGTTTGTCCCTTCTATCTTGGAGAGAGGATTCGTTGGCCGCAATGTATAGACTCCACAGGGGATACGTGATATGCCCCCAGGAACAGTCTAAGGCCGTGTTGGTGGACAGTGTCAAGTTTTTGAAGGTAGCATTGCTTGGCCAAGCCATAGACAGTGCTACCGTAGTCTAGTTTAGAGTGGACAAGGGAATGGTACAGGCACAGCATGGAGTCTGTATCAGCACCCCATTCTGTCCCTGATACGGCCTTAAGTATGTTCAGTGCTTTCGATGAAGCAGTTCCCAGGTGATTGATATGGGGAATGAAGGTCAGTTTTCGATCAAATATCACACCCAGAAATTTGGCCTCATCCCTGACAGGGATCCGATGTTTCTCAGCGAGGAACAGATCCGAATCCCTGCAATGCAGTCTTTCTGCAAAAATGAACGACTACAGTTTTCTGTGTGGAAAACTTGAAGCTGTTGGTATCTGCTCATCCATGGAGGGTGCCCAAAGTTGTCTGAAGCTGTCTCTCAATAGTAGGCATCCTTTGGGCCCTGTAGCAGATGAGGAAGTCATTTACATACAGGGAACAATTGGTTCCCTGAGCCAGCCGATCTGCGATGGAGTTGATTTTGATGCTAAACAACGTGGGCGAGAGATCACTCCCCTGCAGAACTCTCTCTTCCTGTTCAAAGAAGTCAGAAAGAGTTGAACTGAGGCGGATGCTGAAGTGCTGCCCGCTCAGGAAGTTCTGAATGAAAGTGGGAGGATTACCATGGAAACCCAGCCCATGCAAATCCCTCAAAATACCAAATTTCCACGAGGTGTCGAAGGTCTTCTCCAAATCGAAGAAGATCGCCACCACGTGTTGTCGCTGGACAAAGGCTTCTCGGACAAAAGTTTCCAGGCGGACGAGATGGTCTGTCATGGAGCGCTTTGCCTGGAAGCCACACTGAAAGGCCGAAAAACACTCTTTGTCCTCTAAGACCCAGTTCAAACAATTGGTCACCAACTGCTCCATCAGCTTACACAGACAATGGTAAAGGCGATGGGGAGAAAGTTGGAGGGATTTGTGTAGCCTTTCTCAGGCTTGGGAATAGGCACCACGATGGCCTGCTGCCAGGATGGAGGGAACGTGCCTGTGGACAACAGCTGATTGAACAGAGTCAGAAGACAGGTCAGAGATTCCGGCAGGAGATGCTTGAGGATCTGATTGTGAATTTGATCCAAGCCCGGAGCAGTGTTGCCAGCATTCGGAGGCCAGACTACAGCTCGTCCATGGAGAAATGGTCGTTGTAAGGAACGGAGAAAAGGGTTGTGAAATCGATCCTCTCTTTCTCGGCAGTGGCCTTGTATTTCTGGAGGGCGGCAGAGTAATGTTGGTTGGAGGAGTTTGACGCAAATGCAGCACCAAGCTCATTGGCAACATCCTCCTCCTCTTTGGCGAGGGAGCCATCACTTCTCACAATGTGCTGGAATCCTGGTAGTTGAGCAGTACCTTTGATCTTTTTGATCATCTGCCAGATTTTTCCTAGAGGAGTCTGATTGTTAATCTTGGAGATGTAGTTTCTCCAAGAATTTCTTTTGCTCTCCCTGATGGATTATCTGGCTTTAGCCCTGGCAATTCCGAACCGCTGAAGGTTTTGTGTGGTTGGGTCTTTCTGAAAGGCACGGAAGGCTGTTTCGCGGGACTGTATGGCCCGTTTGCAGTCCTCCATGAACCAGGGCTTGTCCTTGCTTGGAGCTGCAGAGGTCTTTGGAATACAGGCCTGGGCAATTTCCAAGAGAGTGTCTTGGAACTCTTCCATTATGGACTGGGAAGTTAGCTGGGTGGAGCAGAGCGCTGTAAACTGTGCCCAGCCAGCCCGGGCAAAGTTTCAGCATTCGGCAGGGTGGCTGTTACCGGGAGATCTGGAACCAAGCAGATCAGAAAGTTATCTGATCCGTGCAGGCTATCCATGACCAACCATGAGTAGTCTGCGGAAAGGGAGGGGTGACACAGAGAAAGATCAAGAGTGGAGAGTGATTCAGTCGCCGGATGCATGTACCTCAGGACTGGATCGTTGAAAAGGTAGAGATCAGAGTCGGATATCAGCCGCTGCTCGATCTCTTTACCTTTCGTGTTGGTGAAGGAGCTGCTCCAGAGGAGATTGTGGGCATTAAAATTCCCGAACAGAACAAATGGGGCAGGAAGCTGCCACAGAAGGAGAGTCAAATCAGCAGCAGTTACCGTATCTGAAGGAGGCAGGTAGATGGAGCAGACGGTGATGGGTCTGTGAGCAGTCACGGCAACTGCCACAGCTTGCAGTGGGGTGTTTAGGGGAATGGATCGATGGAGAACTCTGCTAGGGTAAAGACAGAGACTCCTCTGGCCAGTCCATCGGTGCCATGGCCACAGTGGTGGTACAAGGTATAGCCTCGTATCTCCATCAGTTGCTCGGCCGATAGCTTAGTTTCTTGCAGGCAGACATCAACAGGCTGATGATAGCCATCAGCTGCTGCAGCTCTGGCAAGTTGGCCCTAAGGCCTCTGCAGTTCCACTGATTTTGTGTTCCAGTGTTCCACTGGGTGGCAAAGGAAAGGGAATGTCCTTTTTCCTTGGTTGGGGAATGGGGTGGATGAAGGGGGAGAGGCCAGGAGAGGGGTTTGTTCTGGAGGGTGATGGAAGGAGGAGGGGGTGGTGGAGAGAGAGGGACCAAGGGAACTAGAAGGGGTGGAGGGGAAGGAGAGGAGCGGGAGAATGGTTTCCACACCCTCCATATTGACAGAAAGATTTGCCAGGGCAGCAAACCTGTTTGAGGTTTTCACCTCAGCTCCAGAGGCCCTCGTTTGTGACGAGGGTATCTGGGGACCTTTGGATTTTACAGTGGGAGCCCTCTTGCAGGAGCCCCCACTGGAATCTTTTACTATGTTCATGCTTTGATGGTCCAGGAGTGTTGGTGCCGATGCTCCTGGTGCTCTTTTCTACAACTTGAGCAAAAGTTTTGTTGGGACTTCATCACTGATAATCTAGGGCATACTGCCTCACACGCAGCGATAAACGTGCCATCGTGAGTGGCTCTGTGGCGCTGGATGGCCTTTTCTTCTTGCCATCTTGGGCAGTTCTTGTCGAACGTCATATGTTCCCCTTTGCAGCTGGCACACTTGGGAGCTGCAGTGCAGTCCGAATCAGTATGTTCCCCTTTTCCGCAGCCAGCACAGATGGCGGCATGCCTGCAGTGTGTCTGAGTGTGGCCGAATCGCTGACACATTTAAAGCATTGCATGAGATTTGGGACATAAGGGTTCACTTTCAGTTGAAGGTATCCTGCTTTGTTGCTTGTCGGTGATATTGGCGCGTCGAATGTCAGAATGATGGTGCTGGTAGTGATTTTCTGACCTCCACGGTGGATGCTGATACGCTGGGCGTCAATGACTCCTGCAATGCCCTCGACTATTTTTTTTTCGGGGCAGCCATCTAGGTCTCGGCTTCTAATGATGCCTTATGAGCTGTTCAGGCTCTTGTGAGGCGTCACACTCATGGACACATTTAAAAAGGTTTTGGCTTTTAGCAGCGCCTCTCAATGGCGGTGTTCCCTGCATTCAACCAGTAGGTCGCCAGACTGCAGTTTAGAGATGCATTGCTCTCCACCAGTGATTGTGCATACGTTTTTATATATTTGAAAAATGTTCTTCTTCAGTGGTCTGTCCATTCTTTCAAAGTGGAGCACCAAGAAGCACTTAAAATTATTACGGTTATTTCAGGAGGAGGATGGGGAGGGTTCGGCCCCATCCAGTCTCCGTTTTTTATGTGCCAGGCTGGGCAGCACACCGTGCCATCCAGTCGGGACTTTACATGAAAGTCGGGGATTGGGGTGGGAGGAGTTGTCTTTGAGGTTTCTAGTTTTTTTGACTTTGTCACCAGAGTGTCCCACCCTCCACAGAGTCTGCAGGCTGGGCCACCTCAACCGCCAGGTTCCCATTCTCCTCCCTTACGGATCACACCCCACAGTCAACAGGGTGTCTATGTAATCACAGGAGCGATGTCAGACCTATGTTTTCACTGGACCGGGTACTGATGGCAATCGTGAAGGAAGAAAAGAGGAAAGAAAGCGGGACAGAAGACAGGAGCAAGGAGAGAGAGAGAAGAGATGTCTCCCCTGGAATGTCGAGGATGGCACTCCATGGGAGACATCCCATCAATGGTGGGCTTACGCCACCTGCAGGTGGGAGCAGAGAACCTACTTATAAACCCTGGGCCCCCGCGAGGTTTCAGAGAAGCGTCATACCGCCCGAGACTTTTCACAGGTAACTCTGCAACTGTTTGTATTACTTGGTCACCTATCTGGAATTGCACTGTGCCATCCGTCTTCCCATTTCTGATAGAGAGGCTTCTGGACTTCTTGGATTTGAATGCCATTCTGAACCAGGAGGTAAAATCATCTAGTCTTTGGAGTATCTGCCTTGCCTCTCCTTGGGATGAGACTAAGATCGTTGTGTCAACCATGAATGCCTTTAGTGGTGCCATCAGACAGCCCTCTCCCAAATCTGGTCTCTTGGAAAATTGCTCATTGGCCTTCAGCAATACTTGCATGGCCAACATGAAGAGATGACTGTACAGCCCATGGCATTTTTTGTCTCTAACTGAATCCAGTTTGTGATGTATTTCCTCATCACAAACCTCATCCTAAAGGACTCAAAGTATTCCTTCAGAAGTCTTATGGTGTGGTCTGGAACATGATACATCTCCAGTGCCAACCATAGTAGCAAAGTGAGGAACTGATCCATATGCATTAGCAAAGGTCTAACCATATAACATGCAGTTCTTGCTTCCTTGTCTTTGCTCTCTGGATAGCCTCCCAGATCATGCTCGCATGTTCTAGGCATCCTGGGACTTCGGGGACTCCTCCTTTCTGGACTGATGTGTCTATGTAGCCGTTCTCCATTAGGTATGAAGTCAGCTGATGCACTATTGCCGAGAAGAATATCTTGCCTTCCACATTCAGCAGGGAGATTGGACGGAATTGACCTATCTCCTCTGAGCTCTTCTCCTTTGGTATATAGACACTTTCAGCCTTATTCTACTGATCACTTATCTTTCCTTGAGTGTGTGACCAGCTCCCTGTGCAATATTTTGAACACCTTGGGACATTTCTTGTAAACCAGTTACAGTATGCCATTTGGACCTGGGGCAGACTTGCTTCTGGCCTTACTGACTATCTTTCCAACCTCGTGCAGAGCAGGTAGTTCTTTGTTGAACTCTCTGCCCAGCTGGGAAGGCCATACCAGCCCGCTCATCGCGTCCAGCGCTTCTTTCCTTTGTGGGTCTGTATAGATCTTTCGCAAGTGCTCTTCTCTTTGTCCTGGGTTGTACAGAGCTTGCCGGATTGTGATTTTCGAAGAGACTTCTTGCATTGAAAGGATTATTGAGGAATCTTATGCGGTTCTGGCATGCCTTTGCTTCCTTATTCTTTCCCGCTCTGCTTTCCTCAATGCCTTGTATCTCCTTTTCAGGTAACTCCAGATTTCTTGAAGGCCCCTCTTCTCCAATTCTGACGCACCTTTCAGTTGTCTGCATAGCTGTTTCTTCTGCCTTCTGATCTCTTCCATTTCTTGCTGTCTGTGGTTTGATTTCGGGGATGGCTTTGGGCCGTTGTTCTTAATGCCATAGGTATCTAGTGAAGTGGAAGTAGATGTGTCCATAATGACTACTATTTGGCTTTTTAGTTCCACTTTCTTTAAGTTTACGTGGATAAGCTAGGCTCATTTGGCATCTAGTTCTTCCCAATCTTTGGCTCCTGTGAAAGGGAACAGTATCCCCTGGTCACTTCTCATCTGAAGGCAAGCATGATTGTTCATCGGATGACTCAATGTTGAAGCCACTGCAACTGGCGCTGTGGTTTGCCACCTGGCCAGTTTCTTGTGATGACTTATCTGACGAGTCAGGGTACTTTGGAATATCTGGAACAGCACATCACTTTTTGGTTCAGTGGAAATTCATTTCCCTCTCTGTGGTGAAATACCTTCCACAAGTACATTACACAGTCTTGTTGTCTGTTTCCATGTCTGAATTGTTTCCATGTGGGAACCTGTGGATCCATTGTTCTCTCCCCCCCCCCCCCTTTCAGTTCATCCTGGGGGCATTTATCCTTATGAGTACTGGCAGTGGGGTAGATATGAGCACAAAGGGGTGCTAGCCCTTGTAACCAAAGTCTGGTCTTTCCCAGCGCCAATTAGTCTTTCCTGATTGCCCTTCGATCTTTTCCGAATATCAGAGGGCTTAGCTCATGTCAGTGGTAGGAAAACTGCTCAGGTGTAGTGAGACATGTGACAGTCTTCAGAGGAAGAGTGGGTTCTTTCATTAGATGTTTCGGCCTTTAACTCCGGCCTGACATCTTCTAAAACCCCGGCCATACCGGGGTCATGATTCGCCATGTCTGTCACCCACCTTTTTTTTTCCCACAGGGACTCTCTGAAATTTGAACCAGTGCTGTTTGGTTTTTGGTCTATATGTAGTTGACTGAGGTGCTCTAATCATTCTGCTACGTATGCCACTGTTTTTATGGCAGAACTTATTATATTTAAATCTATCATCCGGCATTAAGTGGTGTAGTGGTCACATCGTACCTTTTGCACCAAATCCATAAGGAAGAGTTCTCTGCTGCTGTTGCTAGCTCATGCAGGGGGCTTCTAAAAGTCCAACCACTTTGGAATATACTGTTGAACCAATGTAGCCCCTTGCTCCCACTTCTACTGTGAATATGTTTGCCTTCATTTCGGCCCTTCACACATTGGTCAGGAGATCTTGGTCCTTGGCCACCTTGTACTCGTGCTGCTCCTCTATATTTGTCTCAAATGGAACAGTTAACCCAACGAGGATATATGACTTCGCAACCCTCGAGCTAAGCACTATGTTTGGTCTCATACATGATCTCTTAATTAATTCGGGATATTCTCTCTATCCTGTCAAATCAGCTACTATGTCACTGGCTCCCTCCGGTATTCCTCATACTGGGATGCTACAAACAATCTTGGTGGGCATATTCACTGAATGTTGGACAATTGTACTTTCCTTGGATTTATCCGATTTCTCTGACTTTATCAGTGCCAATGCAACTGTTCTTGCCAGCACTTCAAGTACACGGTGATGTAAATCTAGTAAAAACCTTGTAAGAGATGGTAAACTTCATCTAAGGTAAACTGAAAAACAATTTTTAAATCATTTTTTTTTTTAAATCAATAAATAAAAATAGTCACATATCTGTACAAACATACTTGAAAATTCTGAAAAAATAAATGAAAGAATATGCACACAGATGGATTTGTTGAAAAATACTATTTCACAGCAAGATAGCCCATTTGATTCTCATTGATTTGGCTTAATACTGCAATGTCTCTTTGCTTATAGCATAAACACACATACATATATATATGAACACTGTTCATAGATGATGGCATAAGTTTGATCTATCTATGTCAAAATAAAACACACATAATATTCATGATGATACGAGCTACCAAAATATCTACATGTAATGTAATTAAAACCGAAGAACCCTGAACAGATCATTTGTTGGGATAATGCAATTTTCAGATAACTTTGTCAGATCATCTGTGTATTGTTATCCTTGTTGTTAGCTTGACAACAGTGTTTGACATTACTTTTTCAAATCCAGCATCCCATGGTCAAAATGATCTAATTTAATACTAATATCTCTCTGTCTGACATATGAGACGCGACACGATGAAATCAGGCGCTCGTCATATTTTGAGCATATGGAGTTATTGGTTATTCATTTCCCTTTCTGTGTGTGAAAAAATTGTTGTTGTATCTAAGCAGAAGTTGAGATATTGGCAATTCAAGACGATGGGGGTGACCTATTGTTGCATTTAATGAGAAAATGGCCAATCACTTTTGTAAATCCTTATTAATCTTTGTTAGCCCATGCCTCTAAATTACAGTTTTTGGGCTTATATTCAATCTATTTCATCAAATTTAACTCTGAAATGCATTTCTGCATTGATATAGAAGGGTTCTGTAAAGAAAAAAATTGCCTTAAAAATTCATTCACTGTTGAAAAACACATGATTTCTCTGGTTGCCTCAGTTTGACGAGCCCCTGATTTCATCATGTCGTGTCTCATATACACCCCATAAACGATGACAAATCATCTTCATTGTTTTTTTTCATTTGGATTCAGATAGTTATGAGGAAATATCCTGACCATGATGTTGTTGGAACCAACAGCCAGATAAGGCATATGAATGAGAGTTGTTAAGTTTGCTCCATGAGATGCTTGTCCTTCATGCCACATCGGTCAATTAATAAGTTTGCCAAGCTACAGTTCATAAACTGATAAATTTATGTGGTCAGCTAGACTACAACCTCATGTGGCAGATCTTGTAGACTGAAATAAATAGCAGTTTCATCACAATTTAAATTGATCTTCTCATTTGCCCCACTGTTGTCTTTTTCAACTCCCTGGCTGTCACACTTGTCCTCCAGCTTAGCTTTCCTATCACCCTCAGATTTTGAAAGATTCAACATCTCTATAATCACATCATATCATAAAAAATCACAGCGCCCTGTGTGTTCAATTTGGGCATTGTAGATACACTGCTGGATCTTTTAGATATGGCCCCTCGGTGAAGTTCTGTGACAGAAAGAGGGTCTGTGACAAAAGTCACTTTCAATGAGTCTAAACCAAGTCAAGTTATAGGACTTTATTGTATTCTTCTTTCTCTTGGTAAGCCCATGGCCCACGCAGTGATTTTATAATAGTATAATGATAATAAAAAATAAAATGTTATTGACTATATAACACACTGAAAACTCTTCAATATGCACACAACTCTACAATTCCCATTAGTAATAAAAAATAAGTTGCCGCAAGAAACCAAAGCAGTGGTCAAGCAGTCAAGTGGTTTTTCAATACATTTTTCTCACAATCAAGCTGATAAGAACAATATGAGTTTTCCTCTCTTATCAGTGCTTGTGGCTTTACTAAAAGTTTTCATAGTGATTGCTGTACTCACATGCCAGCATGAAGTGTCTGTGGTAAGAAGAAAAATCTTGCACACCATGATATCTTCACAGATTTGAAAAGACTTTTGGTGATCTGTGTCACAGTCTTCAGTTTTTCATTCTCTCTTTCTCTCTTTCATCATAAGAGCACAAAATGCCTCTTCTTCCAATTTTCCAGAATGACTGAAACATCATTTCCTTTCAATCCTAATTAATTTTAATTTTTTCAACACAACAAACGAAGTGGCTAGCTGGACTTATTGACAACACCTGTCATTTTGAATTATAGGTTTATAATGTTAATTTTTCACAACAGCTGACAGTTGTCCGTGACCGAATGGATAAGTGACCAGACTGATATTCCGATGAACCCGAGTTCAAACCTCAGCCATGTTATTTTTTTTTTTTTTAGTAGGTAAAAAATTTAATATGTGTGTATTTGACATAGTTTTTGTGTTTCTATTACAATTTTGAGGGATTAATTGAAGGAGATGCTTTTGCTAGATACATCTTGTGTATGTCATCCACTGAGAGTGAAGGGTTCATCTCCAACTCCAATGCGTTCACATCTCTAGATCTAGATCCATATAATTATAATTTCCTTTCTACTTCTTGTAACGTGTGTGTTTTTGTGTCTTCTCGACAGAACATTTTTATTTTTCTGTCTTTTTTGTCTGTAGTTGAAGGAGATGTACTGTCATGTAGAATGCAGTGATCTGAATCTAAATCTAGATCTAGACCTCATTCAGTGTTTCAGATTCAAATATTAAAAAAAAAGATCGTCAAGCTTGATGATAAAACTTAACCATCATTTACTGATTAGCATATTTTTAGCTAAAAGTGTTTAGAGCTGCATGCATATGCTTCCCACCCCCTCCCAGAGGAACATGACGCGGACATAGAACTTCATGGCTACATGATAATGACACGGACTGAATAAATCCGGCTAGAGTTCGAGACTATACGGTCTGAAGTCTGGCTAGCCATGGCCATCAACAAATGCGACATTTACATTCACACCACTCTTAAATGCTCCAGTTCTCTGCAATTTCTCCATTTGTAATATACTCTGTCTTGTGTCTATCTTCCTCGTATTTTTCTCTTCATAGTTTCTCTTCAGGCTTGTTATTGCAGGTAATGCCATACATACAGAATGGTGGGACAGTTCACATTTTTTTATACATATATATTTGGCATTTGGGCACTACACAATTTAAAAGAACTCCTGTTAAGTAACCTTGCATTTGTCTACTCTTATTATGTTACATGATGCTACATTACATGTATGTATGTATTCAGTATCATAATCTGTTGAAGCAGAATCTGTAATGAGCTCAAAAAAAGATATATCTTTCTCAGATGCTAACTGTCTCAGCTTCAATTTTGCTAGTTTTTTTTAGCCTGACTTTGCTATCACCATGATTTTGTTGTTCAACTTAAGAGCAAATCTAACTAGAGAGAGGAATAGTTAGAATTCGCCTAATTACAAGTTAGTGAGCAACTTGTGATAGTTTACTTTTTTAGGAGTAATTTTTAAATATATATACCACAACAGCATTAATATTCCACCAGCAACTTGTTCACACTATCAATTAGTCACTGACAGGCCAGTCAGTGCACTTCCCAAAGTATTTAAAGTGAAAGAGGGAGGACTGAAGCAGGAGCATTCTGATATTTTCATGTTCACAGTCCCTGGAAGACTGCTGCATCTCTAGCAATCCTGTTAACTTGCTTACACAAGTTGGGAATTTGTTGGGAAAGTGTGGTAACTTAACTCACTGACTACGTTTCCCGTAACACATGCGGGATGGTCTGGTGTCAATTGAGACGTTTCCCGCACCTCATGGGGGATCCACTTTATATTTTTTCACACCGACCCATTTCCCGAAAACGCCCCAAGAACCGTCTCTTTCCATAAAGTCACCATTTGTTTCGTTTCATACCGAGTTTGGCGGAAGTCGGTTGGTAACTTTTTGAGTAACAAGGAAAGTCACTTCAAAGTGAAAGTATAGAAGGAAAATCGTAGTCGAGCTGATCTAATACACACAATGGTGAGCAGGGAAAGGCAAGGAAAGTGGAAAGTTTTCAAACTATTCAATGACTCTTTTAGTTCTGAGACCAAAACTAAATAAGCGTGTAGATCTAGATCTAGCAAGTGAGATTCTGCGATACAGGTGATCTAACAATTCCTAAATCTAGATCTAGATCTCGTAATCCTGGTCGTAGCACATGTACTAAGAAGGGTAAAACAGTGGAGTCAGTTAGGATAAAATCGTGCAAATTAATGAAGAAAGCACCAAATTTTGTACACATGATGGGGAGACTTATAGTAACAAACATATAGAGCCACCTCAGCAAGTGAGACTAAGTGGGGAATTAGGGCCTTTAAAAAAAATCACTATATAATCTATATAAAAATCAAGGGACATAATCGAGGAAATACCAGTTTTTCGTCAATTAAAGTGTAATGATATCTTTCATTTAAACGATTATAGCACACTATGTAAAGAAGGTAAATTTGCCTAATTTGACACACTTAAAGATAAAGGGCTGTTAGAGACAAATAACTGGGTTTTTTCATGATTATAATTCAAACAAAAGAAATAACTTGGTTTTTCATGTCATTACAGTATATCGATTTCTTCTATGTCTTTTT
>JBCEWB010048760.1:0-14264 GCA_039654565.1 Peronia peronii | reverse complement strand
AAGAACCCTTGGCAGTTCAAAATCGATGAAAGAATAGGCTGCGTGCCGCTGTCCAGGCAAAATTTCCAAATTCCAAAATTTTACCCACAAAATTTCTCAGCAAAAATTGGCAACTTCTAAAAAGCCGAGATAATCCTACTTTGTTTTGATTGAAAGGCTTAAGAAAAACAAATAAAAAAAACTTACACATTTTTCTCTTTACCCTGAGAGGAACCAACTAGGTTAGAAAATTTGGAAACATTTTTTTTATTAATTTTTTGTTTTTCAATTTTTCAATTTTCATTTATTTTTGCATTTATCCATTATGTATTTTTGTTTCACGTTGTGGCCTTTGTATTAAATATTTAAATATCGGTTGACAGTGTTCGTGTTCTGACAGTGTTCGTGTTCTGACAGTGTTCGTGTTCTTCAAAGACACTTCTACAAAAATGGTGCGATAATGGTGGCGGTAGTTTAAGGGGGGGGGGGGGGGTGGGGTGGAATGGTAATAGCAAAACCAATCACAGATTGAAAAGCTAAGTCCTTCACAGTTATGATCCAGGGACGGTTTGAAAAATAAAATGTCCCCTCCCCCTCCCCTATTTTATCTTGATACCAGAACTGGTGAATCGCTCTCGTGGAAACGAAATTCCTCTGAGTGGCTTAGGCAAACTTGGCGCCCTTTTTCTCCATAGACATGAAAAGAAAAAAAAGAGAGATGAGAGAGGGAGAAAAAAAAAAGAACGAACTAACGAAAGAAAAAGTAAGAAAAAAAAAAGAAAAAGAAGAACGAAAGAGAAAGAGAGAGAAAAAAAGATAGAAAGAAAGAAAGAAAAAAATGAAAGAAAGAAGGAAAAGTAATATTACGTCCACATAATATTGTTGTGTCTTCATTCATGCCGCTGTCATTCCTTTCTTCTCATTTCTGTTTTTCCCTCTTCCTTTCTTCCGAAACATATCAGTTTAAAATTTCCCTGCACGAACGTGTGATATGAAGACATAAATGTTACAGTGTTATGATAAACGGTGCAAAGGTTATCCAGTGAATTGCGTTTACAATTGACAAACGGATAATGAGCAGTTCTACAACTTGCAGCTTGATATGTCTTTGTAATCATTGTTGATATCACGATAACCTGTTACATGCACTGTGGTGTTGTTCATCCATAGCCTCGTGATCTACTGTCGCATTTTCTATTAACCCTTAAAGTGTATGAAGAAACCCTTGGAATGCCCGGGTTTCTCTGTAAATATGATTAATATACGTTTTCAGGGAATGAGTGGTCATGTTTTATGATAGTATTATAGAAAAAGTCATGTCATTATCACTGAGTTTTGCTCACAAGTGCATGCAAAGTATGATAAGAGAACCCTTGAACCAGCTCAGACATTTCTAAGGGTCATGGATCATGTAAAATGGGATGCGTTACAACACAGGCGGTCAATAAATTATAAGTTATAGATCGCATGTTGGTATGTACAATGACTGGTTGTTTAGTTCCCTAACGCAGTCTCCATTTCTATTCTCACCAGGTGGTCACACATTTGACCAACACCACCTGCAAATGTCACGGTGTCTCCGGTTCCTGCACCGTTCGTACCTGTTGGCGCCAGCTCTCACCTTTCAAAACTGTCGGCAACGCCCTCAAGATCAAGTACGAGAAGGCGGCCAGAGTGATATATTTTCCCAATCAGGCTGACGGCGAAACGAGACTCATGAAGAGAAAGCACAGGTTCAAGCCGGGTCCCTCGCTTTCTGACGATGTAGACAGTGTCCCGTTACGCCGTTCCGAGTTGAGCTACATCGACGATTCGCCGAACTTCTGCCGCAGCAGTCGGTACTCTCCGGGCACTTCCGGTCGTTCCTGCCAAAAGGGCGACAACTGTGACTCCATCTGTTGTGGGCGGGGCTACAATGTGCAGAAGAGGCGGGTGAAGAAGCGGTGCAAGTGCGAGGTCATCTGGTGCTGCAAGGTCAAGTGTAAAGTCTGTCCGGTGGAGGAGGAGATCTACCTCTGTAAATGATGATATGGGCATTGACAGACTAGGACAGGAAGGCCGGGTGTGAGTTGTTTAACATGCCTGGCGTGTAGAGATTATTGGTCTTTGTTTTGTTATACTGAAATTGACTATGATCTGGATGGATCTATGAGTGAGTAACAATATTACTTGAAAATCTATCTCCATATGGTGCCCTTCCACATCATAGCATGGGCGATTATAGGTTCTCCACAACTGATCATTTCTTCCTAATTGAGGGTGATGGCTATTAATTGGAACGAATGCCATCTGTTTATTCAAAGGAGGAAGTGAAACAGCACAGTGAGAAGGCTAGACTGCCTGACCCGGCCATAATTGAAATGGATGAGTGGCAAAAATTATTTTTTGTTATGGGGAGTCTAGATCAGTTTTCGGCGTAGGCAGTAAAATACATGTCCACATCAGCCAGTTCTTCTCCTCTCTGACATGTCCACAGCACTGGCGAGCGGTTGATGATTTTCATGAAGTTGAAGAGGACAGTAAGTTCGTGATGGCCGAGAACCTGTTTCCTCCAGAACATATTGACATTTCTGCCTTGAGATACCAACTCGGTAACACAATGAGCAAGTTGTGGACAAAGCTGAGAGAGTAGAGAATGACACTCAGATTGCTGATTCGCAACATTAATGAAGACTGACACTCTATATTAAATGCGTAGACAGCTAATTTACTCCATCATTAAGGATCCAGTAGCATTGAATTCATGTGGATCTCTGGCCTGAGATAACGTACAGCATTAGCAGAGGTTGACTATCATGCATAGAGTATACATGTTCAGTTTCATCTTTGTTCATTCTGCCGTAAGTTTTGTATCGAGAAGGCAAAAGGCTCTGTCGATATTCTTAGAAATTGGTCTCTCTCTGCGATGTCTCTAGAAGAACTTTCAATCAGATTTTTAGATTGTGTGGTTGATGGCTGAGTGCTAACTAAGAAAGCGTCAGTGCGATTATGTTAGAGCAGAGATCAGGAGTGTCCTGAGCATTGGCTTCCACCAGAAGTACTGTGGTGTTCGGGCAGTGGAGTCCTTAATATCAGGTCTTGCTTTCGGAGTTCATTTTACCATTGACCCAGTGTTGAGAATAGGCCAGTCTATAAGGACCATTGATATAATGCCCATCTCATTATTTGTGATCTGCTAGGGATTTAGTGCAAGTTAGTATTGGTGTGTTGGTCTACGATTGAGTGATATCTTATATGGTCATGGAAAACAAAGAGAAGGATTTGAAGGAATCTGACCATGGAAATCTTGTGAACAAATCCAAGAATTCGCAGAGCACAAGGAGACAACTTTCCTTCAACATTAACCCTAGCAGTATCATTAGAAAGTGCGGGAAGGTCGGGGTTTCTGTGACGGCATATTTTATTCAGGTTTATGCTATCAACAGTACCATCTTGTCATATAGAAATAGTGCTCTTTAGAAAGGAGAGTCCGATGCTTAGAAAAAGGAGTTAGTCGGACAATATCAGTCGCATGATCCCTCTAGAGTTAGAACTCCCGACAATGACTGACACTGGGTTTTGTGTCTTGAATTGAGTCAGAGTTAAGCCAGTGACTCTTCATGCCAGGAACACCTGTGATGTGAACATACAACAATTCATATGCACTTTATCAAAGGCCTCTGGACATGACCTGAGCTTGACCCCGGGTTTCTACGGGGAGCGATGTGTCCTTACTACTTGTATCATCACACCAGACACCTTTGTGGACTTTCTACTGCAATACATCTGAGTGCTACTTTTTAACTGACAAACGTTGCACATGTAACAGTGCCTTTATATATCACACTCAAACAAATATAAGCTTTTTGTAGAATGTTTTGATGGTCCTGTTTGATTTCAGGCGAATAGTGAGAGCGTGTCTGCGTGTCTTTGTGGTCAAGACAACTACCTCGGATTGTCGGTATCAGAGTCACAAGTGCTGGTGTGTGAGCGGAAAGCCTGACGATGGAGCGTTCAAGACTTGATTGCAGGCGACAACAGACAAAGAGTCACCTCTCCTGCCCTGTTGGACGTTCTAGGTTTCTTTCTTTGTTTTGCTATCCAGGTCATTGGTCATTTATTTCTGAATGGTTTTTAGACTGATTTAATTTCTTTCTTTTTGCATGTGAATCGTCTTTCTTTTCTTTCTTTCTTTGTATTCTTTCATTCGCTCTTTCTTTCTACATCTTGTTTCTTATTTCTTTCTACCTGTCTTTCTTTCTATCTGTCTTTCTTTCTGTCTGTCTGTCTTTCTTTCTTTCTTTCCATCTATCTTTTTGTAGCAATACAATATAACACAATGTTCACATCAGTAAGGAAACCGCTGCCCAGTGGTAGTAAAGGGAATATTGTTTGAGATTACCAGTTTTATTTATTGAGCAAAACAACCTCATATCGATTTTTTAAAATATTTTTGATCATAACGGCTAAGGTATAAATGGAAGTTCAGTTTACTGATGGATGTTGTTATTTTTTTTTTATAGACAGCCCAATGACCTTTGACATTCACTGTCTGTTGGTTTGATTGTTTTTGCTTTGGTCTATACTTGTTATGGTGATATTCAAAACATACTGATGTGCATTGGCCAGTATAACGTTGTTATTACTGCCGGTGTTATTAGTGTTGTTATCGAGTTGGTTGTTATCGGCGTTGTTATTATTATGTGCTTATATGATCAAAGGCTGTTTTTGTATATAATTATTGTTTGACAGTTGTTTCCGCTTTCATGTCTGGTTTTCTGAAACAAAACAGGACAATTTGGACAGAGGGTTGCTTGAAATAGTAACAGACACAAAATGAGAACAGGAAATATATCTTGATATGGTATCAGTCCACATTTTAATTTTTAAAATTTTGTTCTGCACACTGTCATATTTACAAAGCTATCATTGTAATTTTTGTGCCTTTACTATTTTGGATAAAAAAAAAGGGTTTTCTTTTTAAAAAAAGCTAACCCCCCCCCCCCCCCGCCCCATTTTCTCGGAACAAACAAACAAAGAAAAAAAGTCCAAAGTCCAGTTTTATCTACTCTACAATGCGAAGATGTAATGAAAAACTCAATTTTCCTCAAAATTTGAATTCCTCTTCGTATTGTTTATATTTCTTTCCTCAGATATGCCACGATAAAACAGTAGTTTGCAAAGCTCGGGGCAGGGACATTGTGTATAATCCACAGACCCACTATCAATAAAGTGTCTGTGGTAGAATCATACCTACGTTGTATAGGCCACATACCGAGCTAAAAGGTTGCTATGATATGATTCAGCACTCGCTGTTTGTGAGCCAGGCATGCGTAGTTCTTCCCGTGCAGTGGTGCTCTGAGGGTTAAATGTTGATGTTGACATTCTGGCTCTGTACAGCTGGGCTGTTGTTTTGTCCCCTAAGTTTGTCCTGTCAGTTTTTTACAAATCAATTGTTGACAAGCTTGTTGCTAAGGGGACAACGGAAACAGTTCCTCCTGGCAATCCCCAAACACACTACAAAAGAAAACGAAACAAAACAGATACCTACCAGTACATAAAGATTTAATTAAATAAACCATAGGATTTATTCTTCCGCTGCACATTGTTTTATTTCACTCTTAGTTTTCACTCATTCAGTTTTATCCTGCTTGTTTTGTTTGTTTGTTTGTTGTTTTTCATCTTGTTTATTTTTGTTTTGTTTTTTTTTCTACTAGCGGGGGTAGCTTTGTCACGCCACTTTTGTGACATAATGATTAGATCAATATAGAATTCTGCGAACAGTTTTTATTTATATTGCCAGTGTCTTGTACCCAAATTGCTAACCTTTTTTTTTTTTTTCAATAGGCTGGATGACAAAGTCATTGTCTGTTTGCGATCGTAGAGCGTTGTGTGTATATTTCAGACGTACAGGTCCTCAAAATGGACTTGACAGGAAATGTGACATTGTGATGGAACTTCTCCTTCGCAGTAGGCAATGGGTTGGACTGCAGTCTGTAGCAGATCAGTGGAATCGTTCTGAATCACATGATTGTAGTGAATGTTTCCTTTGTTTCACATTGAGAGCTGTCACGCGATAGAGGTACATAGCTCCATGTTTACAGTGCAGAACACATTGCGCTGTGAACTATTAATATGATTTGGTTCATTTCTGTACAGCTGAATATTGCAAGAATGTAACATGTTAAACCGGGCAAAAGGATAAACTGAGTGACTTTCGCTACCCTTTGAGCAAGAGATCCGATATTTTGGGTCGATATTTACAATCCAGTTCCAGCTGTTAGGGGCTTAAGACTCAGCGTGAGTTCATAGGTGATGATATTCATTCATGCCTGTTGTCACAAAGTTAAAACTATTAATCTCTTTTCGTTGCAAAGATTTATTCAGTATTTGAAAATGTCAGTTACATCTGCTGTTTTCGTCCTTGGAAGTAAAATTCATCACCGAATTACATGACTTTTTACATAAGTATCGCTTGTTCGAGACTGGATTCGCAGTTGTGTTTCTTTCTCTTTGTCCTCCTGAATCAGACATGGTCTCCAGTGATAGGTGACAGACTCAGAAACAAACACATTCTTGTTTCCATAAGTTTGTTGAATTGTCTGTAGAGTCTGTGCCACAGTGATATCGACAAGCAGATACAAGAAAGGAATACATCTATTGTATTGTATTGTTACAGAGATGGAAAGTTGGTATTGTGGTATCACAAATAAATCAGCAACAGAATAAAAGGACTGTATAGAAAGGTCAAAGTTCTGCCATTTAGGGCGATGGGAGAAGAGAGGCGAGAGAGAAAAAGAGAGAGAGAGAGACAGAGACAGAGTTGAGAGAAAGCACTAGGCTTTCTGTTCCAAGAGTGGAGATTGAAGAGAAGTAGAATAATGAAAGACAATGACGTGATGAGAACTACAAGCTAAAGATAACCAAGAGGAATCGTAACGTGCGATGGAATTATCAGTTTAATGTGAACAAGCATTTTCTCTGGAAAAGATTATACAAAATCCTGATCTATTTCCGAAATGAAATTCAATAACCATTCTCCTGGTAGGTCTTGTTGCATATTTAACATTGCTGTAATTCTTTTCGGAAAGGCAAGACAATGTGTTGAGGGTTTCTCTGGCCATTGTGAATTTTGCGCCAGTCAGGAAATAGCGCTCTTTCGGTACCGGTACCAATATTAACTGCTTGGAAAAAGTTACCACGTTTCAAAATAAATCGTCTTTTTTTCCATTCTCAAATTATTGTCGGTTGATTTGACCCAACTTTTGTAAACTTGCAAAGGGAATTCGCCGTACTACTAGGAAAATGACATCCTAAAACAAGATCTGATTAGAAAAAAAAAAATTAGTTATCATATTATTCCATACTATTACAAGAATACCAATGTGTCATATCCCTGAATCACAAGGCCGTGTGTAGTCAAACAACTGTATCTTATTATCAGCGCTGCATATCAAAAGTTTTATAATAGTCGTAGGCCTGTCATAAACTACTGTACCTGACTCGAAACGAAATAGGCCTGACTGAGAAAATGACACAGTTTATTCTCTAATCCTGTGGGTGAATTTCCCTGCCCTGATCAAATGAAAAAAGGAAAGGCAAAAGATGTATGATTTGTTCATTCATATCAACTTATTTTTTAAGCCAATGAAAAATGAATGAATGAATGAATGAATGGGTGAACAGATAAATAAAAAAGTAAATAAATAAATAATAAATCTCGGCTCACCCGGCTGTTAGACATTTCTCCAGCGTCAAATCGCCAGGTAACATTGAAGAAGCCACGTAGTAAGATTTATAATCTAGCCACCATTAGGTTTAAAACCGTTTTCTATCTTTATTCCTGCCGTTCATTTAAGATTTGAAATTTACTTACATCAAAAAGAAAAATCGAACTGATTTTTAAAATATTTTTTGCATAGTAAAATCTTTTTTTTTTTTTAATCCGTAAAATTGCTGCTTGTCCACCAAAATTCAATAGTTGCTCACTCCTGACAGGACAATTATAGTCGGCAAAGCCCGAGTTACCTTTGAAAATAAAAAAGAAAGATAGGAATCAAATGAGACATTAAACAAAGAGAGGCAAGACAAAATGGCAAACACGTTTTCCTTCGTAACGGTAAACTAAATCATCCAAAACATTAATATCAAAGTGCGCACGCTTATCATTCGTTTGAGTGGCGGGCGAGGCAAAGTTGGGTAAATAAATAAACAAACAAATAAATAAAATAGAATACCATAAATCATCATATTAAATAAGAGAAAGGTCTCGTTCAGGGCCATAATATCAGTAACGTATAGTAAATAAGAAGTTTCAAGGAATATGGGCACTTCTTGTAATGTTCTGATAAATTATGTGTCTATCTGACCTTTATGCTATGGGCTATGATGGTTTCGGTACCCCCATTGTATTAGCCTATGATATTCATGATATAACTGGTATGTAAATACGACGCAAAATGTACATTACTATACAAATTATTATCTTTAATGCACGTATTTAATTCTGACCTTGTTGTACCTAACTGCCTCATTGCAATTACAATTTATGGATTAATATACTGTAGTTTCTTGATAACCACTTGAAAAGGGACCTTTTGAAAGAGTACTGGCATTAGATGAAAAGAGTCCTTTTTTGGTGTTTTTATCACTCGTATTACAATGAACGGTCGTGTGTATATAATTACATTTGTATCTTAAGCTTGAAAATAAAACATTGTTGAGACCACAAGTTGTTTTGTCAAAACACGACTAGTGACAGTCCTGTCCTGGTTTTCAAAATTGGATATACAGTGTATGTGGTTCATTTCTCTGTTGTTGTTGTTGTTGTTGTTGTTGTTGTTGTTGTTGTTGGTGGTGGTGGTGGTGGTGGTGGTGGTGGTGGTGATGATGGTGGTAGTGGTGGTGGTGATGGTGTTGTTGTTGTTATATTGTCTTTCTTGTTATTACTCACTTTCAGCTACTGCTTTTGGTTTTCAAAGAGTGGATGCTTATATTGTTTAACTTCATGAAATTTGGTGTGCCACAGTCACAGAAAGAAAGATAAATAACAAATATGATTCCATAATAGAGCATGTACAGTGAAAGTGTGACGCCATATGCCATGGGAAACAACCAAGAATTTTTATCATCAGACGTGAGAGTTGCTTCCCATTACAACATGTCTCCAATCTCTCTCGTAGGTGAGGTGTCCGACTGGAGTTTCAAGAAATAACTTTAATCAATCGATTTCTTCGGTGTACAATTAACATGCGCGATAATATTATAAATTTCCTATGGATAGGCAAATTATAAAGGGCGTTTTAAGAAATCAGTTAACTGTGGAAGAGAATACCTTTAATTTCAGTGTGTTTTTACAGCTGCAGTTAAGAGCAGAAAAAGTCTGGTTCGAACATTATGATTTGTTTCTACAGTAGAGGTAAAATATAGTTTGTACCAATGCTTGCTGAAGTTTACAATCCCAGAACTAAAATTCATGAGAAGCAAAAGGTTGATAAATAGACTGTGCAACAAATAGATAAAAGAGTGGAAGACTTTGTAGTTTGATGAAGATTGTTCTGATAAAAGAAAGAATAACACATGTCATCTGTGAGGAAAAAAATAATATTTATTGTTTATCCATCTTTTTTTTTAAATACAAAAAAGATCACAGCACTGTTTATTGTTCAACATATTCATAGATGTGACTAAGAACCATTTCACTACATGAAACTCTTGTACTAAAGTATAATCCATTCTCAAATATCATCTGACTCTGACTTAATAAACCTTCATTTATCTTTAGCAGCAGCATTAAACATTGTCAGCCTTTTGCATATCACTATGGAATTCTTAGTAATTACCTCATTATCTAGGAGAAAAGGTGTCTCAAAAAATGAATGGCTATCAGAAAGAAAGTAGTAAAGGTTAAAAAAAAAAAAAAAAATTCAGTTCTTCTCTAATATACAGGAATAAAGACTACAGCAACCTTATATTACTCAAGCCAAGAATACGACAAACTCAATGACATCTCACTGACATTATCACAATAAAATACTATTTGCAGTGACAGCGAATGTGATCACACACATCACATAAAATACACAAAATGTTCATAATAACCATCAGAATTAATGCTGTGAACTTCGGCATTCAGTACAATAGTAATACATGTGAATAAACACTGGAAGTGATGCTTTGGTGAACAGACTATATCATATATCTCTTTCCCAAAAATTCACAAAATACAGCAAGTTGCCTTCTTCATACCTCTTTTGACTACAGACAACATTCACTGCAGTGCTGGGAATAGAAAATTCTTTCCTTGAGAGCCAACTTCTGGCATCTTGGTTCACTGAAAAACTTTCCTTTAAATGGAATAATAATGCAAAAAAAAGTCTGATTCTCTCCATTTGTATAACATATAACAACATAATCACATAATGGTGATAAAAAATACTGTTTTTCACAATAAAAATATCTAATTATCTCATTGACATGACAATACCATTATAATCATAATAGGTGCACAGGCTATTTTCTTGTGCAGAGATGAAGCAAAGGAATCATTATCACAGATGCCAAATCTCCTTCCATTTTAACCCTTTGTGTTGCAATCTTTGCAAATCTGACCGTCAAAAGTGTTAAGCTAAACTACTCAACCCTCCTGCTCAACTTGACAGTTCAAAAACTGCTCTGTCTGTAAGAAAAGTTTTTAAAAAACAGTAATGACAAAACAAGTTGACTAAATTCTGCATCAAAACGCATGGGATCACGATAAATGATACTATGTAAACATATTGCTTAAGAAAAAAATATCACAGAACCTCAGTTTTTATATAAAGCATTAACATTTTAGTAAATCAGTTGGACATAATCAATACCACAAATTGTAAATCAATAAAACAGCAAACCTGTTCAAATAATACAGTAATTTTTTTATTATTAGGAAGCACATTGAAATGTGAAAAGGAGCCTGCAGAAAAGGCACACATTGTCTTTAAATCTGAAATTGTGCATTCCAAGAAAAGTACATTTTGTTTCTTGTCATTACAGCAGATATCAGCTTGATAACAATTGCTCTGTGAGAAATACCTGGCACTTTCAGTGCTAGATGTATGGTAGGGAACAAAGAAATCTATAAGATTAATATCCGAGCTCTGATTTTCCAGCCTGCTTTGTCTTGCTTCCTTCTTGTCAAATCACATTTTACTTGGCTGCATAGTTCACTCCACATGATAAAGCTAATGACATTTCCACTTAATTTGTAGATTCCATAAAAACATTTTGTTGCATATTTCACTTCATAAGACAATGCTACTGACATTTCCCGTTATTTTGTTATTTTTATCAAATCAAAATGTCATAACAGATCAGAAACAAACAAATGAAAAAAATTTTAATCAAATATATGGACGGACAATTAAATCATTGCATATTAGACAAGCAAAAATCTTTGTCAGCAGTATCTTTACCAGCCGTGAAATATATAGATTTCTATAAAATAGATCAAGCTATATGAAGATGCTTTAGGTAATTTCCATCTATAAAATCATCATAAAAATAAATCAAATCTTAGCATTTTTTAAAAATATTTATGCAAGTAAGCAACATATCTTCATCAAAGAAATAAATATGTATACATGTTCTCATAAAATTGTAATCGTAATTGGATTTCTTGTATATTTTTGTTCCAAGTTCTTATAATTCTTATAAACTTCTCTATGAAATGATATTATTGTTTTCTCATCTATAGCTATACTCTTTCAATGATTTACTAGCTATGATACTGAGCACTGTATCATACAATGATATCTCGATATAATATGGCCATTAATCTATGACAATATTGACAGAGATTGGTGACATATAAGTCAGTGTTGCACAGAAATTCTGGTCCCAACATACTTTAATACATGCCTATGTTTGTATCACTATGAAATGGATATAACATAAATCCATTTTATAACTACCAGTTTCCCACATAAACAAGTAAGAGACAGTATTTCACTCCACAGAATGTGATAAACCACAAGAACAACAACACTAATAACAGTAATGGGAATTATATATACACACATTTAAAAAAAAATGTTCATAAAGAAAATGCAGTACTAGTTCAGTGTTCAGTCACAAATTTACAGACAACTCAACATGTGGATATCGACAACAGAAAGTGTGACGGTCATTTCTCTGTAGCTGTACAGTACCCAGGCCAGGTCGGCCCCGAGCTAATCTAATCGTCTAACTGACATAGGAGGGCCACGCCACGCCGGACCCAGTGAGACTGAGGCTTGTCCGAGGGGATCATCATGCCAATGACAAAATTGGTGGAGTGGCCGGTGGTGGACAGGACACCTCGGCGCTCGCTGGTCTTGTAGACTGGACATCTGTAGGCCTGGGTCTCTGGGATATCTGATCTCTTGCATGGCTTCAGCCACATCTGGATAGGAGAAAGGTCAGAGGTCATCACAATTGATTTAAAATGTCACTTTGCTTGTCCCACTAATGAGAGACACTTCTTACCATTCTTAAAAAGTCTTAAGAGTACAATTTTATTCTCTCAATGGAAATATATATTTTTAAAAAATGAATAAATAAATAAATGGATAAATGTTTGTTTGTTTGTGTTGGCATTTTACAGTGCATCATCATGTTTACGGCTACAAAGCACTCAAATGAATAGACAAATAAATAAATAAACAAACAAATAAATAAATAAATAAACAAATAAATAAACAAATTACTAAATAAACATGCAAGCAAATAAATAAAATAGAAACTGGAGGTATGGGATTTAACCACTTTATAGGCTTATAGATTTGAATTATTATTATTTCATAGGTAAAACTTGAAATTTTTCAAATTTTCAGCTTCAAATAGGTCACGATATAATGGCATGCACTGGCAGCATATTTCGTACATGTAACTTATGCCAACCACCATATGATTTTCATAGTAAGAAACAAGGCCAGCCCTTACCGTTGGCATGGTATCAAACAGTTGTTTGGGAATGGACTCATTCAGTTTCTTTGTCTTCCGGTCCCACCTGGCTCCATCCACAAACAAACCCTTCACATACACACCTGGTGGAAGTAAAAGTCAGTGAAATGTCTCAGATCTATGCTGGAAGAATCACATCCATAAAATAGATCACATCTAATGCATTCAAAATGAAAGCTAAAACCACATTTGAAATGCAGTAATTTACAGAAGGGCAATAAGCCCAATTGTAGGACCCACAGAAAACTGACAAATTCAGAACAAAAGGGTTACGGTCTTGGGCGGCCTTTCAACCTCCGGAGGTGGTTATTTCGTCAATAAAATAGCAAGCAGAAGCTTAATAAAAAGCACACAGCTGCATATTCACAGATTATCACATTTTAAAAAGAATGCTTCAGCCATACAAACTTTTATATTTTGATGTATATTAGAAAAGTACTTTTTGAGCTAAAACTACAAGACAGTGGGCGGCACAGTTTTAGAGTTCATGGCATTACTGGGAAACTATACCAGATTTATAGCAAAGACATAGCCAAGAAATATATGACATGGATCAAAGTTAACTGAGAATAGTGAGCATTTGTCAACCTGGGAAACTATTATGATTTATCAGCCTTCATTATATCATAAAGATAAAATATAAAAATTAACATGGCGTTATGATAAAGTTGTCTGGTGATTTAAAAAAAAAAAAGACACTTTAATCTTTCTCAGAGCGGTTTGACAAAAGTTCATCCATTGATGTTACTTTGCTTATGGTCACCAGTTAAAGCATTTCGAAAAGTGAAGTGGAATATCAGCTACATTACGATCTGTCAATTACTCAGCCTGTAATTTCTGTGCTTCATTTACCCATTTCCAGTTCTACCACTAGTTTTGCTTGTGTAACATAACAAGAAAACCAAGCCACTCACCATCTTCTGGAGGATCTTCATAGTCTTTGTCCTCCAGGACATCGTAGTCATAGCCCAATAAATCAATGGGGATGGTGAATCTGTGACAGACACATTTTCATTTTCAGTTAAATATAGATTCTATTAAACTCTTATAGTTACAAACTTTAAAGTCATATTATGGAATTAATAAGCCACAGCAGCAAAAGGATGGCTGGATGGATGGATGGATGGATAGACGGACAGACAGATATTCAGGTGGGTGTATGGATGGATGGATGGATGGATGTAAGGAAGAGTGAGTGAATACCTGGATTGATAGATGATGGATGAATGAATGGATGGATGGATGGATGGATGGATATTGGATGGATGGATGGATGGATGGATGGATGGATGGATGGATGGATGGATGGATGGATGGATGGATGG
>JBCEWB010048738.1:0-14264 GCA_039654565.1 Peronia peronii | reverse complement strand
TTTCCACTGGAGCCCCCCCCCCCCCCCCCCCCCCCCCGGCCAATCTGACCTGGTCATGTGACACATATACAGGATCTGCCCAAAAACTGTCTAGACACACTTCAGGAAAACAAATACCTCTACCATATCAGACTACATTGTTAGAATAGCTCTATAACTAGAAATCTTTTGAAGTTGTGTCAAAGTTCAAAAACGCCTTGTGCCTTAATTTTACCAGGCTTCTGTAGTATGATGTTTTCTTTCAACATATGGTTTTTATTTCCCTGACGTGTGTACATTTTTTTGGCAGACTTTGTACATGATTATACAATGGGCTCTGTTGAACTTGGACATTTCTTAAACATTCCAGACATTTCTTTTGCACATATTTACAATGACATGCAGTTTGACAGACCGTAGAGTAAGAGTTAAAAGCAGAGTGACATTCAAACCATGAACTCACAGTCCACAAAGTCAGAGTACACATGCATATGCCTCATGTACTCACACACACAAACACACACAAAATGTTGCCCAGCCAGGTGAAATGAGTCTGATTTCAAACTTTTTTCATGTCCAGTGTTGGTATTTCACGCCCAGTACTGTTGGTATCTCTGGAAAAGAAAATGAATGTATTTCGCATTGTGCCAAAACATTTGACTATTTGAGAGTGTGGCCAAAGGTCGTGACCTTTTGTCCACTGTTTACATCATCACATTCAACACTTTTTAATTGACATTTTCCTCTCTCGCCCTCACACAGGGTTTCTAATTTATCTTGTTATCTTTTGTCAAATTGTGAACTTAAATGATTCAAGATGCAAAGAAAACCAATTTTACAATCTCTTTCAAGTATTGAATGTGATGATGTAAACAACGGACAGGGATCATGACATTTTGTGACAGTCTCATTAACATTCACAGTAAACGTCTATGAGCCCATGATCAATACAAAACAATTTTCTCAATACAGCTATCTTTGAAATCTGATTCAGTTTAGCCGGTCGAGTAACATGTCGTCTCTAAATCTACTTCTCCAAGCAGTTTCTGACTATCAAGGCCAGTGTGACCAGACCATGTCTCATCTCAGACATTAACATCATAGAAATACATGCATGTGGTACATATACTTGTACAATACAATGTGTCCACAGAAATACTCCCTGATTTCACACAGACATAAATAACATGTAATCCTACTGCAAACATTCTGTCACATTTAGTTTCACGACTACATCCAGATTCACATGGAATAGGTTGATAAGAATATAATTTTTAAAAGTTTCATGTGGTACTGTGAAGCATTATGGACAGTCAACATTGGCCTCTCTGGTCACGTGGAAAAAAAAAAAAGACAGTTTAGCTCTCTCTCTCTCTCTCGAGACTTTCTGCAGGATATCCTGAGTGATTGGGTATAGAGCTTCAGTGATAGGTTTTTCGGCTCATGCACTGTTGCTGGAAATGTAGGTTATACATATCTGAAATAGTCTAGCTGTTTCAAACTTTTTTTAAAAATCAAGGCGTATTTTTTGTGGACAGCCTGTAGTTGTTGAACCACCTCCTTCCTGCTGCCCTCACCACCATCACCACTACTCTCATCTTCTCCGACAAAACAACTTTTCTCTGAAAAATCTCTGTTCAGAAAAAAATTGAGATCCAATTCTGTGACCTTCCTGAACCATAATGTCATGAATAAAATGCACTTTTTAGAGAATAAAAGTGCGGCTGAATGTTTTGTTTAATCTTAGCAAAGTTTTATTGAAATAGGGGGATGGGGAGTCTGCGAGAGCTCTGGAATCTTCAACATAGCTAGAAACTTCTTCAACATATAAGTTAAAAAAACTGAACATAAAGTACCAGTGGATATAACTGTAAAAAGCTGGGATCTGGGACATGCTAAAGATCAGCTGTCACAATACTTCAACTGCCCCCTTCTGACAGTGGTGTGATGGTAAATCACTGGAATCTTTGAGACTTAACAAAAGGAAATCTCTTCCCCCCCCCCCCACAATACACACAACTGAATAAACCTCCCTCTGACAGTCAGTGTTACACATAGAGCTACAGATTGTAGATGTATGTGAAAAGTCAGGTATATAATTAGTCACAAAAAAAAAAAAAAAAAAATGTGGAATCCTATTCAATTTCAAGTTACTCTATATTCAGAAACTGGATTCAAAACGGCAACCATGAGTTGTACATCATTTCTCTTAACTTCTTCCAACCTGACCATGATAATTAAAACCCAATGATTTTTCACATTAACCAGGCACAAGCAAACCTTTCAGCCAACAAAAATATTCTGAAAACCTTTCCCCGGTGAAATGATTCTGACTTCAAATGAAATGCACACTGCAACAGATTAGTGTTATCTAATGTCAATTTCTTCATACTTATCCTTTTTCAACCCTCAGCTTTTTCATGAAACTACCACTATCTGGCACACAGGCGAGAATTGTCACTTCAGGATAAAATGTAGAAAACTGTGTTCAATATATTAGTGATGTCCACCGAGACACCATATTACTATCTGTCAGAATAAAACTGTACACATCACAGAGCATCTGCTGACTTCTCAGGCTGGGAGAGATGGCACTGAGCTTACACACACATTTGTGGAGGGATTGTAGAGCTAAAATTCCCATAAATTCTCATGGTACCTATGGAAATGAGCCTGACGTCAAAGGTTTCATATTCTCACAGCCAGTCAGAATGAGCCTGAGTCGCTGGACTTGAATGAAGAAGCGTGGTGGTTGAACGTGACAAGGGATATGTTTTCTTTATGTCTTTCAACCACCTCCAGGTGGTTATCTCGTATGTACTGTGACAGAGGTGATCTGATATCGATGTTTTCATATTACTGACAGAACAGTCATCTCTGAATAAGAAGATATTGCCCTTATGGGCACATTATAATTCAATCTGGACGTTGTGAAGTGAATATATATAGATCTATGTACTAAACTGCTCATTTTTGTTGATTTTTCTCCCAATTTTTGCCAGCTGCGGGGTTAACAAGGGATAAATCTCTTCAGTTTGCAATATCTCTGGCTATAATCAATCAAGCTCGAAACTTTTCTCACCACATTACAGTGTATGAATTGGGGTTTTACATGATAGTAATAACTGGTGGAAAATCAACACACAAATCATTCTGACTGGTGCGAGACATAGATTAGACATATCAGTGTCAATGGACAAGGGAGTGAGTGAACTTCTCGTTGGTGAAAAAAACTCTCACTAAATATACAACCTCCATATTCAAAGTGAACTTCTGTGATCTCATAGTCGGTAAGTCAAGATTTCTTCAACATTTCCTTTGATATCAGACTCATTTTTGCCTAGTTCTGCGACAATTATTCTATATTTCTATGTCATAAACTTCCGTGTAAACGTTTAGGAACTCCTGCTGTGTGTATTTGCAATTTTGTAATGATTAGCATCCGCCATTTTGTTATTTTAGAGATTCTCTTACTGATGACATGGTACAAGACTACTACAATTACCAAATTTCAAAATCTGTCATATACACAATCCTCACACAATTTAATTGAGTAAAAGATGAAATTTGCTAAACAGTGGCCCAGTATACAACAAGAAATATCCATGCTGAACACTGAATATAAAAATGATACAGTCGTTCTAGTGTTCCCCCTACAAATTCATGCTTGCTATAGTCCTGCGCTGAGCCATTAATATTCCATAAAAACATCAAGCCATTGAAATGAATGAGAAATCATTTTGACTAGCCCTACTGCTTCCTTTTGGCAGACGAATGAGGCACTGAACAAGCGGAGTAAAGACAGAAATAAAAACATCACATCTGAGCTCTTTGCTTGAAACATGCCATAAATTTAAAAAAAAAAAAAAGTATGGTATAAAGTGAATGTTTTCTTCCTCTAGCTATAATTTGATTTTTTTCCTTTTTTTTTTTTTTTTCCCGATCAGTCTTTCAAATGACGTGTGGAAATGGGACTATTTCCTCTTTACACTGCTTGCTCAATATGTCTTTGGTCTGGCAAAAGTAAATTATAGGACTGGGCACAACGATCTCTCATTGTTACCCCAAATAAAAAGTGGAAGGATGAGAAGAAATAAATCCCATTTAGAAGTTCCTCAGGTAAGTGGATCAAACTCCCTATCTCCTGTTGCAGAAAAGGCTTGTGAGATTTTATCCTTCACACAACCACATCTCTTTGAACTATCGCAGACACTCTCACACTTTCCCTAACATTATGAAAGGAACAAACTGAAAACACGTCTCTAAATCACAGAAAAAGAAAATCAATCAGAATCTTTTTGTTGGTGCTATGATGAAATCCGCCAACCACCAAATTTATTTCAAATACGAATGAAATAAACTTAATATCTTTAGAAACCCTGTTCAGGCAGGTATAGAGAAAACAATCCATCATTTCAGTCCCAATTTGGGACAAATTTTCCAGCTGATTATTAGTGAACCGATTCTATTGCTCTCCAGTAAAATTTGGTGTGTTGGCATATGGCTGATTTCATCATGCATCAACATTTTGAAACACTTCTAATCAAACAGCACTGTCTGTAGGTGTCTATCCGGACAAGTTGTATCATAAGCTCTCATCGCTCTCTATGGCTTGAAGGTCTGGCTGCTCCGACTGGTGAACTCCTGCGCGTGACGATTCATCTCGGCTCATGTCCTCAGTGTCAAGGTCACCAGACTCTAAGGCCCCCGCCCCTTCTCCATCTAGTGCTGAAACATGTAAAGAAACTGTAATGGAAGAAAAACAACAACAACTACAAAAAACCACATACAAACCAAAAAACAAGCCTCTTTATCATTTGCTACAGCATGTGCGTACGTCAAGTAGCGGTACCTGCAGTGTGCTGTACTGCCCAGCAGTATGACACAATGGTAAGGCCTGAGGCACGAGCGCGTAGATATCATGTACCTACCATCCCCCATTTCATACCTCACCAGTCACTTGTGGCCCCAATCGAGTATGCATATTAGGTGCATGTGTAAGGCTATTATGATTTTGTTGTTATTTATAGCCACATAACCATGGTATCAGAGGATGGATTGGCCTTTGTCTTTTCAATCATACACTACACACATTTTCACTTGCAGACATTCTATCAGTCAAACCAGTCGTGCTTGTCAGCATTTCTTGAAAGCCAGTTTTGAGAAGTTAATAGGCATTCTTCAGCTTCATATTGAAAATTGTGAACTCAAATTGACTATAAAGCTATTTTAGATCTAGGCTGGCAATCAATGATGAATTCATCGAAACCAAACATGTTAAAACATAAGAGAACAAGTTTATTGCTGCAGTTCAAAAGGACACTGATTAGTGAAGTTGATGAAAGTTTAATGAAAACATTGGATATCTCCAGAAAGTATGCCACTCCAAACTCAACTTTGCCTACAATCTTGAAGAACAAAGTCCAGATTGCACAAAGTTTTAACTCCTTGCAATTTGTAACCAACAGAAAGTGAATGCGCACAGGCAACTTCGAAGAACTGGAAAAAGTTTTGTCAGTGTGGCTTATGCAAGTTGGCAGCCGTTTGCTGATGGAAAAGGTAAATTCTTTCACAAAGGATATGGGCCTAGAGTTTTCAGTGAACCCTGGATGGCTGAAGCGCTTTGACACATAGGGTAGTTGTGCGGTCGCATGGTTCTTCAATCAGGGGAGGTAATTCAGTAATTAACCTTGCGTCCCCTGTTTAAATATAGCCTCTTCTGATATAACAAAATAGCAATAAAACGAAATATCTTGCAGCCAGTCAAAATGAGACATAAGTCACTGGGCTAGAACGGAGAAATCGGGCTTTAAATGTGATGAGGGGGTCAGACATTATTAAAAAAAAAAAGAGAAGATAGCATCGGTCTTACCCTCGAAAATTTCAAATAATACTTCATTAAAATCTGTTTTTTTGGGAGGTAGGCATGCAGATTTATGCGCTCGACTGTTCATTTAAACTCGATTTTCTGGGAATTTTGGTCTCTGCTGGAAGATCCCAGTTTGTCTCTTTAAATTGCAATATCTCTGGCTAGAATACAGCTAGCTCAAAACTTTTTTTCTTTACCTGAAAGGGTACGAAATAAGCTTTCACATGATACCAAAAACCCCATATGGTGAAAATTGACATACGTCTGATTTTGACAGGCTGTGAGACAAATGATTTCCATTCCCCGCTTGTCACTGCATAATGCATCTTTTTCTTTTTCATTTGTCTTAAGCTAGATCTAGTATGAAATAACTTTCTAGCCCTAATACAAATAAAACGTAGTGATTATTACTGAAAGTGACAATCACGTATTTGGTTATGGTGGTATTACATAACAGGACAGTTAAGATATGCATTTAAGAGCGGGAACTGTTGTCCTTAAACTCCACTGTGTGAGAACTGGCTGTATTTGACATACAAACATATTAAATATCTTGCAGGAAAGATCCTGAGGTCAGGTGAGGACTAACCTGAGTCTTGCTCCAGCCTGGTCAAGGGATCATCATCCTCTGTGACGTAGCGTTTGTCCACTGCCTCTTTGATCTGATTATTCAACCCTTTGGGGTCAAGGTCCATGGCCCAGGAGAAGTTCATCATGGCCAGGTGTGTGTTGCCCAGCTTTTTGTGCACCTGAGATGTAAACCAAATAAAGCACACGGAGTTTTCAATTTAGGATTAATGGGAACTGTTTTTCACCAGCCAAACTACTTCCTTCGCCATATAAGACCTTCTGAACAAACACAGTAAATAAATAAATTAAAAAAAAAAAAAAAAAAAGTTTGTGCTTTTTTTTTTTTTGCTTGAAACATGCATCACTAACAACAAAAAAATCTGATATAGAGAAAATATGTTCTCACAATAATTTTGTCAATTTTTTCTGTGATTAAGATTTGAAAGAAGCATCATCATAACAGTATCTATCTCACCTCTAAATTTCAGCACATTGTATGGTGAATAGAAAAAAAAAAAAAAAAAAAAAAAAAAAAGAAAACAACTTCTCCCACCACACAAAACTGATGATAGAAGCTCTCTTTAACTAAAAAATCTCACACAACTGGAACTTGTATTTAAAGCTGGAGCTCCTGCGTTTATCAAAATAAGACATCTGTGCCCAGCTGTTTGTGCATAGAGATGACACCACATTCAATTTGGACAAAGCAAGGAAGGGTCGCCAAGTCAAGTCGATTCATGCTGCAGGATGACTGTATGTATGGTGGACAACTGGGACTGATAAAGCTCAGGCAGCACTTTTGACCTTAAATGTACCCCCCCCCCCCCCTGTGAGATCTCAGGCCAAAATCTGATCTCTCTGTCCTTCACTGCTGCACAGCTGGTTCTGTCCGACGCTGTAGCACACGCTTCCATCTCGCTGTTTTGTCTGTCATTTTGATATCATAAGCTTCTACTCTTCTGCAAAATTCATTTAAACCATTTACCGCAGGGTTGCCAACCCCACCATGGTCAAACCAGGGATTTCTCTTGAAAAAATAACCCAGGGATTTTCAACCCAAAAGAGGGATTTTACATACTAAGAAGAATTCGATGCTAAAACTTGTTTTGCAGTTTCCAATCAAAGAATTTATACACACAGCAGTTATTTACACATATTTTCAAATTCAGAGCATTTCTAAATAAAATAAAATGCAGGAAATATGTACAGAAAAATTCAGGCACTATTTACAATTAATTTCTTGGTCTATTTGATAGTTTGATAAAAGTAAAGATTACAGAATAATTTGGTCTGGATCTATCATGTATAGTATCAATATATAATATGATGGTGAAAGTATGACGTGAAAACCAGAGTGGAATTTATGGTGAAATCCAGTACAATCGGGATCCATAATTATGGTAAAGTAGGATATGGCATATCATTAACCATTATCTTTGTTCCTTCCACGTTTCTGTATCCCCCCCCCGCCTTTTGGAATATTCTTCAAAATATATGATTTTGATATAATGCTAAGGTGAGTGGGGTTGGGTGGGAGATGAGAAATCTGTGCTAGATCTAGTTCTGCTCTCTGTGTAACACTGAACTTGCTGCACATCGTAAGGTTCCATAGACAGCTGGTTGGCTTTCGTCCTTTGAAGCTGGGAACCTATTAGTCCGGTAGACGCTGGGCCGGTTACATAGACAAAGACTGCATAAAATCACCCCTCCTCACTTTTCACCATATGGAGTGAGAAAAATCTAGAGAGGGGGCTGGGTTATACATGTACCAGAAGCCCAATTAATGCTCACAGCACTAGACAGGTAGCTCTAGATTAGACTAGATCTAGACTCGAAGCGACACTGACCATCACTGGCCGCTCGATATGGAGTAGGCCTTACCGGCCGTAACATTACACAAACGCCCATTGTTCTGGCATAGGAATTCATGTCGTGTGCATAATCTCGGCAACAGTACTACAGAACTCTGATTGTGATAGTGAATGTAACGGCCTGACAAAAAACATAGATCTAGGCTACGTTCTGGATGTCACACTCATGATGAAACCAAGAAAGTTTGCAGTTTTGCTCATTCAGTGTTTTTCTTTGTTGTTATTATTATTATTATTTAATTTATGAGAAACTCGGGATTTTAAGCATTTTTCCAGGTGCCCCTTTAAAAGAATAAATATGAACCACTCACCTTTCCCATCAGGAAATAAACAAGCGATTCCCTGGGTATAATTTGTTCCAGTTTCTTAAGTTCTTCCAATGCTTCCTGTTGACAAAATGAAATGTCACTCTCAAATTGAAAAAAAAAAAAAAAGAGATGATTTTATATATATATTCATAAGAGAAGTTAATTTCACAGGTTTCAAAAACAAATTTCCTCATGTCATATGACTTTTGTTAAAAGTATAAAGATACACCATGTTCTGACAACAACTTGATTTTTGGCACAATATTTTAATGCTGTATAGAGCAACAGAATGATCAACAAACTCAGAAACTGATTTCTTGAAAATCTGTCTTCAAGTGACAGTCTTCACTAAAAGAAAACATTGAGCAAATTTTTGATACACAAACGTCCATATATCACATCCAATCTATTTTGTCTTCAAATTAATGCTCCAACACTTGGAACTTTTGACTGAGACTGACTAACATTAATCCTCCACACAAAAATTTGCAATTCAAGAAGGAATAAATCTCAATTTTCCCTGGTCAGTCACTTCAAAATAAAGCAACATGCCTCTATGGCACACCTGATTGTTATCCAGCTATAATGAATAAATTCAAACAAGAAGAAGAAATGCATAGAGTACTAGGCGGAAATGTCACTTCGTCAGTTTTTTTTGTTCTTCATCCTTTAATGTTATGCACCCTGAAATATTTACTAGGCTACTAGCCTTGTATGTTCTATCTTTCATTGTCCCAGAGAAAGACCTGACATATAAACATAAATACTTCCAGTCTGTTTTTATCTCTACCAGAACAGAGAGGATCAAAAATGAAGAAAAAAAATATATGCAATTAGTTTTTCAAAGCTTGAATGTGATCACTCAGTACTGCTAGCAAATTTCTGCTCCTAAAACATAAAACAGATGAAAGAAGATCATGCCCACTTTGTGTCTGTCGTTGGCAAACAAGATGGAGGCCCTGTGGAACATGCAGAGTGGATTCTTTGGGTCAGCTTTGATGGCCGAGTTGAGTGTACTCAGGGCCAGCTCTGTCTTCTGTTGTGCATGCTGGGCCTGAAACATACAAATTTTGCTGAATTTTAACTATTTTCCCACCTACAAATGAAAAAAAAAACAAAAACAAAAAACAAAAGCTGCAATATGTAATTTTTTAGTTATAGGAACATTTCTGGATCTGTAATCTGGTACAGAAATTATTTATAATCTGGTACAGAAATTATTACTTTTATACATACATATATATATATAGCCCCCAAACTGGCCATCCAGGTGCCCCCCCCCCCCCCCCCCCCCGCCAGTGAACTTTTCAAACTTCCACCGGAGTAAATGTCAGCTATTATGTATAAAACAAAAAAAAAGAAGCAAATGATTTTAGCTATTACATGGCACTTGTGTCCACAATGAAATGTGAAAGCTGGCATGAGGTACCTCTGATTTTTCGGTGATTGATTTAGACATGTATATTTTCTGGATATGACCGACAAGAAAGGTGTCATTGAATTAAAGAGCTGTATTCAGAATACATGTCAAAAGAAACAGCTGGCATAACAACTAAAAAAAAAATAAAAAATAAAAATCAGATGAAATTCTAAAGAAAAAAAAATTCTGAACTACGTTGTACTTCCCAGTTGGACAAGAAAATCACATTTACATTTACGGTAATCATGCCATGAAACACTAAAAATTGGAGTAAATATTGGTTTGCTTTCAAAAATGCATACAAAAAATGCAAAGACAGATTTATGTCGCATAAAATTAAAAATAAAAACTAAAGGGCAATCAGACAGCCACAAACAAAATAGCCTCATATTCACCAGAACTACAAAAAAGATTTTTGGTGCTCAAATAAAAAAATCAGTCAGTCTGTACAAATGCAATATTATTTCCCATTGATTCAAGTCAGAAGAGAGATGAGACCAACTTACCACACCCACATGGCACATCAGAACTGAGCTTTGGGGATTGATGGACAATGCCTTGCGGTAGTGAACCTCTGCTAGACTGAACTTCTCTTGCTTGTAATAGATAACACCCACTCCAAACCTACAGTTGGGAAATAGACATATACAAACATTCAAACACAACTGCACCTTATATTAATACACAGACATATTTTCTCTCTCTATTGTTTTTCCTATAATTTAAAGGTAATATATGAACATCAAATCTTGCTGCTTTAGCTAGTATGCCATTTTCCATTTATAAGGGAATGAAGGAAAAAAAATTGTTTATATGTCTACATTATGTCTTTTCTAAAATTGCAGAGCCAATGGGAAATTTTAAAAAATTCTGTGAAAAATAAGAAAAGCCAGCACAAATGGACTACAACTTACCATGCCTGATAATGCCTTGGATCAAGGCGAATAGCATTCCTAAAGCATGTCAAGGCTTTATCAAATTCCTCAAGGTAGATATATTCAAGAGCTAGAAGGCTGTAGGCATAGACAAAACCTGGATCCACCTGACAGTAAAGTAAAAATCATTGTGCTGTTGTAAGATAGTAGAATGTCATCCACCCTTGCAACATATGCAGAAATTTGAATCTGAAAAGTCAGTGGACAACTAACAGAAACTGCAAGATGACACCGAGCTTATTACACATATCCTTCATGTTCCGGAGCACTATAGTGTCACTTACATTCTCTGACATTGAGTGAGTATGAAGTTTAACACCATTCTTTTCTGGTCCAAAGCTGTTTTCTTTTATTCCCACAGAATCTTCGACATGATCGAGAAACAACAGAACATTATCCAGCTAAGTTAAAAACAAAATTTTTGAATTCCCTCTGCATCACACTATCAACCGAGAAAATTCTCGGTCAGCATCAAAAGAACTTTGCCGTATTAAAAGGCATTCTGGACTGAAAGAATCAGCTGACTGCTACGAGCCAGACTTGAAGGTGTCAAGTGACACGCCCACATACTACAATATAGTCAATCTCTACACAGGTCAGCTTACTGACAAAATGATCTGTTGAAAATTTGCCCATGCTCAGATGGTAACAGTATCTAAACAATGCTCAGATGGTAACAGTAGCTAAACAAATAGATGAGAAATGGTTCCAGATTAGTGATTTTATTTTCACTGACCTCACTGCATGCACTTTTCTTTGGCAAACACAGGGACAGTTCAACAAGCTTTGTAAAGAAAGGGGAAAAAATCACTTTCTTTCCATTTCCTTCAAAATCTCAATCCTGGAAATATTTGACAAAATTATATTATTTTTCCATGCCTTACATGTCAAGCAAATTATTTTTGTTCTTCTGCATGCTTATTCAAAAATCAGGTGTGTCTGGCAAAGAGAAGTAATCTAGCAAACAAAAGTGATCTGCATGGTTTCACTTACTTGAATGGCCCTTTGGAAAAATTTGATGGCAACATCATGTTCTTTTTGCAAACTGAAACAATTGCCCGTAGCAAACCAGGCCTGAGCTGATTTCTTGTCCATGGCTGTCAACTCCTGGGCCAGGAGGGAGAGTTCCACTTCCTTGTGAAGATGCCACAAAACAGAACTGTAGAAATCCAGGCCATCTATATGGCAGGGGTCTAGTCTGCGAACTTCCTCAAACACGCGGGCAGCCTGAAACACCACAGATTAAAACACAATTACTCATAATTATCCTCAATATACACATGACAAATATCATGTCATAGGAATACCATACAGAAGATTGCGGCCAAGGATTCATTATTCTATCTTCCGCTGTTTGCAGTAAATCTGACAGTTTGAGCTGTCCACACATAGTCAAGCCAGGCTGTGCATGGTCTGCCCCTTCTACATTTATAACATCAGACACAAAATCTTGATCTTTTAAGCTAACTGTAATTTCATGCAAAGGCTGTGTATAAAAAATCCTTGAACACATGTGGTACACAAAACATTTTCTGTCGCTATCAATATGGACTGAGGGTGTTTAGAACATGTCTTTGAGTTGAACAAATTGAAAATGAAGTCAACTGTGAATGAAATTTCCTTTTGAGTACAAATGAAGTTTAAATTGTCTTATCTATTCTTCACCTGGAAAACAGAAAACAAATAACTAAAACATAAATGCAGTCTTCAATCCCTTCTGTAAAATTTGAAAAAAAAAAACAAAAACAAAAACAAAAGTAACAACAACAAAAACAGTCTCTTTTTCACATGAAAACAATTTAGACCAATAGCAATTAATCTAGCCTTTTCATAATTCAGTGGTCATGAAAAAAGTTATCTTCTTATCCATCAAGAATATAAAATATTTGTGATCATATTACGGACATCTACGACAAGCCAGCGCAGTCAACATTGTCTGAGCAGTGTGTACATGGTGGGGAGGCCAGCACGTGAGAGGACCTCACTATTAGGGATCCTGTCCTGCCATGAGATAGCTAGAATGCAGCGAAGACAGCACAAGTGGAATGAGTTCAGTTTCTTCTCTTGCTTGGCGCATGTTGTCCACGTCTCACTGCCGGAGAGAAGCGTGCCGATGACGCGCGCATTGTACACCATAGCTTTGGTCTTCACGGTGAGCTAGTTCTGCCAGACACGGGTAGTGAGGTGAGTGAAAGTGGATGCAGCCTTCCTGATGCGCGTGCTGATTTCGGCATCCAAGGAGAGGTTGTTGCAGATAGTGGACCCCAGGTAGGTGAACTGCTGAACAACTTCGATTTCATAGTCGTCGATGGTGATAGTGGGTTGTTTCTCAACTCCTTATCCCCGCACGTTTGTCTTTTTCAGACTGATAGTCAGACCAAAGTCTTTGCAGGCTTGGGAGAATCGGTCCATCAGACACTGAAGTTGTTGCTCAGTGTGAGTGACGACTGCATCATCATCCGCGAACAATCCTATGGACTTTTGTTCTTGCTTTTAGCTGGGCCAAGTTGAACAGCTGTCCGTCTGACCTAGTGTGACGGTGGATGCCCTCTGTTGACGTTCCGAGCATGCTTCAGAAGCGCGGAGAAAAAGATTCCGAAGAGGGCGGGGGTAAGACACATCCCTGTCTGATGCCGCTGTCCATGCTGAAGCTTTCAGCTGAGCTGCCATCATACTGGACTGTCCCTCTCCTATCCTCATGGAATGACCTGATCAAGCTGTGGAGTTTTGGAGGACACTCTCTCTTCTGGAGGACCTGGAAAAAGCCGTCTCGGCTGACCAAGTCGAATGCCTTGGTGAGGTCAATAAAGGCGATGTACAAGGACTGGTTGTTCCTTGCACTTCTCCTGGAGTTGACGACGGGAGAACACCATGTCCACTGTAGATCTCTCAGCGCGAAAGCTGCACTGGGACTCTGGGTAGATGCGCTCAGCCGGCCTCGATAGCCTGGCGAGGATGACACGTGCGAAGTGCTTGCCAACGATACTCAGAAGAGAGATTCCGCCGTAGTTTTTGCAGCCACTCCTGTCTCTTTTGTTTTTGTACACATGACTATTCTAGCATTGCACATGTCCTGGGGAACGCTGCCTTCCTTCCTGCACTGGCAGAAGACTTCATGCAGGGGGTCCAGTAGTGTGCTCTCGCAGCTCTTAATCAGCTCAGGAGGGATCCAGACCTGCCACTTTGTCAACCCCAAAAATCAGTATCTTAACTCTCAAAAATCTGAATTTGGCCAAAAAAATCGGAATTATACAAAACAATGAGGTAATATTACAGCTAATCATGTTTACGTTTAAAATCTAGTCTAGATCT
>JBCEWB010048706.1:0-14268 GCA_039654565.1 Peronia peronii | reverse complement strand
TCTATCTATCTATCTATCTATCTATCTATCTATCTATCTATCTATCTATCTATCTATCTATCTATCTATCTTTCTACTATTTTGAATACACCTTGAAAGTAAGCACATTCTTTGGGCTTCAACCCATTCTTCTGCTTTATCAGAAATATCGTTTTCATGTTCAAATCTTGTTTCTATTTAAGGTGCTTTTTCAAGGCAGGGACCAGAAGAAAAGTCTGAAGTTGCTAGAATAGATGAAAAGGCATTCTAAGGTAGAATATTAAAGCCACAACTGTCTGTAGCAGCCATTGAAATTGCAGCTCGGGATGGTTCATGGTCCTGTAAAAGAAAAACATTTTTGCATAGCTTTCCTGCCCGTTTGGTTGCAACTTCATTTTATAGTTTTTTTTCAAGAGTCCGGAGATATAATTACCGTTTACTTTTTTGTTCCTCTGAAGATAGTCACACACAATGATGCTTTCAGTATCCCCAAAAAAGGTCAGGATGACGCTTATCTCCGAAGGCTTATCTTTGCCTTTTTAGGGGACAGTTCCAGAGGTTATTTCTACTGATCTGACTGGCATTTAATATCAGGGTCGTACTTATAAAGCCATATTTCGTCTTCGGTCATCTATCCATCCAAAAAAGTCCCTACTGTCTTTCACAAATCCAAGAAGAATCTCACAACAACGGTTTCTTTCAGCTTTCATATCAGCTGTCAAAAGACGCGGCACCCACCTTGCCTTGACCTTGGACATGTTCATGTGCTGGTGCAGGACTGTTCTTACTGGCCCATATGACAGGGAAGTGTTTGGTTTGCAATTTTGTTATCGTGTTTCTTCGATTTGAGAGGACAAGTTACTTTGTTCTGGCCACATCGTCCTTGGTGACGGCATCTTGAGGACGGCGACAGTGACCTTGTTTGTCATACCAAGATTTCCACATTTGAATTTTCTTACTCTGAATTTGACTACAAAATATGATCGGTATGCATTCTTCATGTATTGCTTTTGGGGGTGTCCCTTGAGGTAGAGGTACTTGATCATAGACAGCAGCTCTATCTTGTCTATGGTGAAAGCAAACATGGCATGCTTCTCTAAGGTTAAAGCTGTTGTAATGGGGTAATATACTGTGGTGCACGATAGCGCTAAAACTATGTGACGGACAGTCTTTATTTTTTTTTATTTTACTAAATTCTAGATGTATCAACCCTGAAAATCGAAATACCCCTTCGTAGTCAGGCATATTTATAATTGATTATCCCATCAATCGAATGGAAAAAACCTGATACAATAAATTAATGTTGCTTTTAAGATGAGATCAGAGCATTTATAAATACACCATATCATTTATGAATTAAAAAAAAGAAAAAAAAACCCAACATATCTCATACACCAGGTGTTAAAAAAAAAAAAATCAATATTCTGCATTTTCTGATATCGCCAATAAACCGAGATGTTAGCTCTCCATAAAAAAATAATTTCAAACGTTTATGATAATAGTACTATATGATATTTCATCAAGAATGTTTCAAAAATATTTCAAAAGAAAAGTCTCTTTTTCTCTCTCTCGTTTATGCAAAGCTTATTTTGAACTCACATAAACTTGTCTACTTATGTCCGTCCACGATACATTTTCAGTCTCAATAGTTGAAGAAAAATAATGAGGTTGGATTGATGAGAGCTTTCTGATAAAATATTTGTTTGGGTAGACAAGTTTGTTTCTCCCGTCAAAAAGTGCTTTTGATGAAACTCAACAACTAAATGGCTTAAATGACATTATGTCAGAACTAATGACAGCTGGAAGCTAACTGTGCAAAGTTGACTGCCAGTTCCATAGACCATTTTCACATTCGGGAAAGCCTCTGCTGCGCATGTTACGAATTCCAGCAGAAACCCGTGCAAAGACCCACCTGTGACAGAAAGGGAGTCTGTGACGTGGGATAGCGAATTCGCTCGTCTTATTCCTTGTACTTTATGTGTTCGGTCATAGTAGACCACCAGAAGTTTCTTAAAAAGGACCAATACACTTTGCAAGCCCATAATGGTTGTTCTAAATCCATAAGACCTATTTATTCTATTGTCTAGACCTGAATGACCTATGCAGTAGTGCGTACACAAGAGGGGATGGAGTTCTAAGTATTTCGTGGACAAGTTCACGAACGGCATGAGGGATAAAAATAGGCCATATTATCAACAATTTTCTATCTTTAATTTTTTTTTTTAGATCAGAATTTTGTAGGTCTGGTCTCTTAAATAGGAGTATCGCTATGTTTTCCGTTAAAGTCCTCCATGTTTTGATAATTTCACTTCTTTTGTGAAAGAAGAAGGGCCAATCATAGGATACATCAACTATTATTCATCTTAAACCTGACGGGCCGTGCTACGAACCCACACATGCGATGAATCGAACTGAGCCAGGCGTTCAATATTGAACCTCTAAAACCTGACTGGACTGGGGGAAGAAGGGAATAAAACTTAGAACTAAATGTCTTGGCTGTGAGTGACAACCTTCATAAATTTACCTAGTTTATTGAATCTATATGCCTTCCAAAAATAATTGTATAGAAATCACTAAGCGGTTTGTGGGAGGGAGGGGGGAGGGGGAGGGGAAATTAAATGAATAAAATAACAACAAGTCATACGAAAAGAAAACTTACGGAAGGCCTACTGAAAATTACCAAACATTAGGCCCGATGCTAATCAATGAATCACTTATTCTATTTAAATGAAAGTAGAAATCCAAAGAAGAAGTGAAAAAAAGGACACATGGAAGATTTAAAACAGCAAAGGTGGAGAAGAAGTAGAAAAAAAAAATCAAATCATCTGAGTTGTAAATTGTGAATAGAAAACAAATAAAGTGCCAGTGGAAAAAGATACAGAAAGGAATAAAATAAAATTGACATAAATACAGTTAAACATTTAAACATTCTGATGTATTCATAATCTGGAAATAAGAGCAATATATTCTTTTTCAGAGATCATTGTTCTTTTAATTTCTGCTGTATAAAACATAGATATCAGACCACCTTCTTACATTCAACCCCGATTTCTCTGTTCGAGTCAATCGACTCACGAGTCAATCTGACTTATACATTTTGTCATCATAATAGATAAGGTATTGACTGATGACTGCCCTCTGATGGTTTTAGCACATTTTATCAACACTGTGTAGGATGCATCTAGTTATAATAATTATAATGAACGATAATGATAGTGAATTAAATCTAAATGTTGAACTATAAATAAATAAATAAATAAAAAAAGAAAAGAAAAAAGAAAACAGCTCTATCATTGATCTGAGAGGTTGCCTTAAAACTGAGAGGTTCAGTGAAGACCAAGTGATGGAAATTACGTAAGTTCACACATACAAGCACCTACATAGCATATATGCACAAACTCTCTCTCTCCGTGTCTCCCTTTTATCCACAATCTCTAATGGAATGCGCATCAGAGATAAAATCCAAACTAAAAACAAGAGATAACAACATATCACCAGATTGCCTCGCTGATAACGGCTAAAAACCTTGCTCCAGATGGCCTCTAAAATGCACGAAAATAGCAAAATGACAGCTATCACTTTGGTTCATATTGTCATGCAGAGATTCTCCATTAGGGAAGAGTGGAAAGAGAGAATGAGAGGGAGAAAGAGAGAGAGAGAGAGAGGGGGGGGGGAGGGTAGGAGATTCTTGACTTGTATTTCAAAAGGGCGCAAAAACAGTCACTTAATTTGACAATATTTACATTACATGTGTTATTGTTGTCGGCATGTTGGGTTTCTTTTTATTTGTTGTTGTTGTTGTTGTTTTTCTGTGTTTTTTTCCCCCACCGATCCATATCCTGTCTTTTTTGAGCGCGTGTTTTCATTGGGAAAATGAGAACATACAATAACAGAAGAGTTCTAGAGATCGAAACCTCCAAGAAGACTGGAAAGGGCTGGACTGTTGTAGTTCATTCCTGTATGTGGCATAGATCTATAATCAATCGAAAAGTCCCGGGATACTAACCGTCATGTGACCGGTGCACATACTGATCTTTGATTTTCTCACATTGTTTATGAATAAACTCCTTTTATTTGTGTTGTTTACTGACTTGCGTTTATCATTGAAACGTTGACTGTTGTTAAGATTTTTTTTTAATTACTATTGTAAATAGATTGTCCATTATTTCCTTCTCGTCATTCGGTGTCTTGGTACTTCCTGACCATCCTGTACAAGTCATAATAAAACATGTGCATATTAGAGATTGTTACAGAAGGTCGTGATCATTGTCTGTTGTTGTTACAGGAGGTCGTGATCATTGTCTGTTGTTTACATCATCCTCTTCAACACTTTAAAGAGATCATAGCATTTGTTTCCTTCGTGACTTGAATCATATGAGTTCATAATTTCACCCCAAAAAAAAATTTTTTTTAATAAAAATATATAAATTAAATAGCTCATGTATGGGAGTGAAAGGAAAATATCAATATAAAAAATGTTGAAAGTGATGATGTATGTAAACAACGGACAAAGAGTCATGACCTTCTGTCACAGTCCGTTACCGAGTTGCCATCTTCAATACAGCCATGAAAAAAAAAAAAGAGAAAAAACAAGGAAAACAATCACAATAGGGGTCTCGTTCTACCTACCCCTCCCCCCTCTATACAATCTTCAGACTCCAGGTTTGTATAGCCGTTAATGTCACTGACAAACATCAAACATGACTCCAGTAAAGCCACCTGAGCCTACTTGTGTTGTCACTGTGTCAAACAACGAACGACCTGACCCTCATGGACCTTACATACCCCACCTGGTGACAAGTCATGCGTGAATCAACCAACAATAATTACATTTAATCAGATTGACAGAGTTCTCTATGTCCACAGCTTCACACCTGGTGAAGCATACGTCAGGGGGGTCAAAGTTCCCATCTTGTACCTTGGTACCCCCCACACACAAACACACATATCATCTTACCTGAACCAAAATCATACTGTGTAATATAACAATCCCTCAAGTAACAAAACACTGTAGCAAAGACAAATAAACTACGATGATAGTAAATAAAAGTAAACAGAGATCTACATCTGACAAAAGCAGACTTTAGACAACAAACACACTTGGCCAGGATTACAGAGATAAAATCCCATACCCTGATAAGATAAAAAAGAAATTCCCCATTTAGAACACAACATGCAGGTAAACTGTGATTAAACTGATGTTCATAAGCCAAATATAACAATTTTCATAAAATGAAATGAAAAGCATATTGTTTATGAATAACCCAGCACTGAAATAAGAACTGCATATATTGTCTGTTCATACTTTCAGGGAGTTAAACCTTAGTTTTCAAACTGTCAGTTAATCACTGGACTGCCAATATCAGTCAGTCCAATTCTCATCCCGTTCTTGAACATAATGCAAAATGTTTGAGCTAGACAAACAAAAATTACCAAGAGAACAAAGAGCAAAAAAAAAAAAAAAAAAATGCTTGGAATACAAGGAACAGTCAAAGAGAAGTCAAATCAAAGGTAGTTTAGTAATTATTTACTTTAACTTAGGGACTTAGTCATCAAAAGTGGGACAAAAACTAAAATCTCCACATTCAAGTTATGGATTATATGAACTTCTCTTAGATTGTTGTAAAGATAATAATAAATCTTTCGAGTTTTGGAAATAACTGATTGGTATCAAGGTATCAGTGTCATGATCAAAATCACTGAAGCAATGGCATTTCAAAACCAGTTATTTACCCTGAATATGTCATTATAGGAGTCCAAACAAACATACCGCTATACAGGCTCAATCCAAAAGAGACAATTCACAGATCCCATCCCCAACCCTTTCTTTTTATAAAGTTAAACCAAAAAAATGCTTACATCATCACTGAATAACAAGAACATAATATAAATATCGAGGAATATCATTATCGGTCAGTTCAACCCACAAACATAAAAAGCTCTACATACATAACAATATAAATTATGAACAGGATGGTATCATATTATTATTGTCTAGGATGAAATGTAATGTGAGAAGTAATATATACTGACTGAAATAGCCTGATGTTGCAATATTACATCTTTCACTTTATGTGTGATACAGAAAATTAATCACTATGTCAAGTAAAGCTGAATGCACCCAACAAAAAAGTGTCTGGTTACTGCAAAGAGCAACACTTGAATAACAGTATATAATGTATACTAATATATGTATTGATTGTATATATTCACTGCCCATTATTGATTTTGCTTTTCTAGTTAGCATTGAATGTTACTATAAGTATCTGAAACAAACCAAATCTGTTGATCAGAGGCCAACTTGTGAACTAGAGAATCAATACTTATGAGACTTAACTCTTTTACTCTAGAATTTTTAACCTTATTTTGACATTATTTTTTTTTCATTGCTTCTAACCTGTAGTAGTACTGTTTCAACCGTGAAATAATATTTTGTATTCGTGTGACATATATATGTTACACATCAAAGTGAAAGTAAATTAACGGAAGGTTAAGTTTATGGTCATTTATGGGCGCTGTGAGCTTTGCTTCAGAGGTAAAAATTTTCATTTTCATTTATTCAATAATTACTTTTTTTTATATATAGGTCTACTATATTTTTTTGTTTTGTTTTGTACTGTTTTATTCTGACTCACTGGAGTTTCATATGTTCTTTGAGGTGTGTGTGATGTGTATTTTAAGGAAAGTATGTTTCAGTAATAAAAAAAACAATAAATGGGAAGAGGGGGGGATGGGGGGGGGGGTAGATATCAAGATAAATATCCTGGCTGGTTTGTTCTGCTCTTTTTCTGTTATTTTTCCATTCATTAGTTTGTTCATCAATTAGCAGTTTATAATTTTAAAGTAACTGAGAAATCCAAGATTTCACATTTTTCACATATATATGATACGTTTCCCTCGAATAATAATGTTATAATTTTTTTAAACATTGTGCAAAACCTTGTCAACATGGTCTAGCAGCTTTCTTGTTTTATTTTCACATAAACTGTTCAAGTATCCTGGGCTTGGTGTGAGCGCTAAAGCGTTTCTTAAGGACAATAACACTGTGAAGGGCGGGAAAGGAGTGAGCGACTGACTGCGGGCAGGGGTGTTGTATAATATTAAAACGGTAAACAAAATAAATGGTTCAAATGAAAAAATGTACCCCCCCCCCCTCCCCCGTATCGCCTTACCCTACAGAGCAGATGTAAATATCTAGAGTTATGTTACCGTTGTTGTCGAGTTTCTGTGTTGTTTTCTCTCTTCAGAAACTTTTTATTTTAATTTCCATATGTTCCAGCTGGTATGTTATTACAGTATTTTTAGGTTTTGCTTACTAGTGTAAACTTCTATTTATAGAGCTTTCGTCAAAGCAGATGTGACACATTTGATCTAGCAGACTTTGACAGCTCAACAAAGTTACAGAGACAAAGGTAAAAATGTTAGCTTACTGTTTTTCGCCTGCTTCGAGGCTTTTTGCAGCAACTTCTGTAAGTTGGCGAGATCATTGTCTTTGACAGCTTGAAGTATATCCAAATCTTTGCCCATTGGTACACACCTGGTCCTGTCACCTCTCACCTAAGGACAGAACTGATGACATGAGACCCGTTAGCGGTGTGTCGCCGTGTCACACACACACACTGGACTGGCGTTATCGTCTGCTGGTCACCGCGCTAAAATTTCCACTTGTCTACAAGGCGAATGTATTGAAATGTGACATCCAGGTGACTCGGTAATCCACGTTCACACTCGAAAAACAAAACACTCCCGATATCATGAATGAAAAACAGCATAGAAATCGCGTAAACTCCAATCCTAACTCACATAGATCTAAATCTAGGCCGCAGGAACTTCTCCAGCCCTGTCAGATCGCGAAGTGACATGAACTACTGGGTTCCCCCCATGCATGCGACGACGCACCTGTAGTGTGTTTTGTTGTTACTCGCCAGAACGCGCTGCGCATGCGTGAGGACGATAGTACGTAAGCCAATGAAAGAGAACAGCGGGGCTACAGTTGGCGGTTTGCCTTACGGAATGTGAACCCAGGGCAGGTTTGGCTATGGCTGGTGGTTAACTGGTTAGTCCGGCTCGCTTTTCCGCTAACAGCCTCGCAACACAAAAAAAAGATGCTCTTCTACGACCGTGAAAGTACTGAAAGTGTAGCGGGTTACGGTTCAAAATCTGTAGGAGGGATCAGAGCATTTTTTTTTTTCTAAATGGCTCAACGGTTACCCTGATCTCTAGCCTTCTCGTATATTTCGGAGGTTCCGTGCATAAGTTACGCACGTTAAAGCACTATGGTCAGTTAAAAAATCTATTCAAGAATAGGCAGACATGCCATTATTCGAGCCAAAATTTAGTGTCCAAAAAAAACAACAAACCCAAATTGCAACCCAGATCTTATTCTTGGGATTGAAAAACTGTATTACATAATAATCATTGCAGGTATTCAAATGCATGCAGACAATATCTAAAAAAAAAAAGCTCTAGTAAAACCTCTGGAGTGGTGGTTGGTTTCAAAATGAAAGGAAAAGCAGCGATTTCAGAAGTTCGCATCAAATCGGGAGCAGGTTAATTTTAGTGAACCAAAATAAATCTGTACTATAAATCTGTAACAAAGCCCATAAAAGGCTTATGGACTCCAAAATTACTGTATGTATCCATCTGAAATTTGGCACACAACATTGTTGCATAAAGAGTTATGTTTCTATTTACATAAAGCCGAAAAAAAGCTTACTGTGTTTGACGTTATTCTAAAAAGGCGATAATAATTGAATAGTACACTCGAGAGAGTGTTTGATCCGAATTGTACGTTCTATAGAATGACGCGTTCAAACACCAAACACGTTTTCTTTGAGTAACATTCAGTTTAAATCATCCAAAATACCAACATCGAGGTGCACATGCCTGCACACTTTTAGTAGCAGGGCAGTATCCGTTTGACTTTCATTTCGAAAATCTCCCACGGGAGTCGTGGGTTCTCTTCTAGTATTAAAATAAATCCACAACACATATCACTTTATAACGGCGTGCGTTTAACTCACCATGTAACTAGTTTTTTTGGGTTTTTTTTTCAAAGAGCCCCGCTGAAAATTATTTAAGCCATCTGTTCCACTGGGCTTGTGAAATTGAGTTTACGTTATGGGGTGAGGGTCCCCGAATGGAATCTTCCACAAAGCTTCTTTCAATGAATCATGGTTCGACGCACTCCTTTATTTTTTCGATCATGAGGGTGGATGACTCAGCCCTTCCCGCTTCTCACCACTAGGCGCCAGATCGCAGCAGCAGACGGTGATTTTGCGCCTAGCAAGGGACTCACAGAAAGCTCTTTACATGGAAATTTCGTGAAGATGAACTGCATGTTATTTTTTTCATTGCTGCTATTTGTATGAGCCCCGTAGATCATTGGAAGTGAGTCAGGATGCAATTTGCGCATAGAGAAAATAAGCTAATTTGGGGCTATAGGTTATCTCTCGATATTTCTTTGTTTCTACAGCTGTTTTTGTTGCTGCTGGTATTTCTATTGTTATTGCTGTTTTTTTTTTCCGTTGGTTTTTGTTTTTGTTTTGTTTTTTGTTCGATTTCCCTTGTGTTCTTCCTCTTACATGATACAAATGCATGACTGCCCCGAAAGCTTCAAGCGCGCAAAGTGGCTCTGGCAAGGGAGGCCACTGTGTTTTTTGTGACAGTTGCCGAATCGGTTGTACGTGATAATGTCCCTTTATATTGCCGTCTGTCCGACCGATTCGCAGTCATTATGATGCTTTTCGTTCAGATCATGTGTACTTGAATGTGAACGCGTCAGAAATGAAATAAGTGAAGTCGTACAAAAGGCTAAAAAGAGGACAAAAAAAGCAGATGTAATGAATTAGGTTATCAATTTCCGTACATAGTGAAATAAACAATTTAGATTTACATATTTATGATAATTTGTCTTCCTTTTTCCCCCCCCCCCCCCCCAACCCTTTCTCCCCTCCCTACTCCTACTCTCATATCTTTGATTGTCTTCCAATTATTTATGCTGAGCTTTTCAATGACCGTGAAACAAGAAAACACTGAGAACGCAAGCAGTAGTAAGTAGTCTTATAAAAATAAATAAATCCCGAACCAACAGTTGTGTCATCAGAAAGAACTACGTGGCAAATTTTCACTAATTTCCGTGATTCACCTCCTGTTGGAACGCTCATATTGTCCAGTACTAATTTGTTATAGCATCAATATCCTACGTTTATCAATTATTCATTTTTTGTAAAGCCGTGTGTCCACCACAACGGAAACGACAAGACACAACACGTCACGATTTTTCACGCATGGGATATGTGTCGTATCCGGCATGCATGTCCACCAAGACGGAAACGACACGACGAGTCTATCTGGCGTAGATCTAGATCTAGAGTATAGTGTGTGGCGTCAGGACAACTTGAACGTGGTAAAATGCTAAATGCACGTTCAATCAAAATGGGTTGAATGTAGACTTAGCTGATTGTCAGTTCCTGAATATGAATACGATATATAAGCTTATTTCACCTAAACAAAAAAAAAAAAGGAAACAAAAATCAGGTGGCTCAGGCCATAGCTTGTAATTCACCCGACAAAACGACAAAAATGGTGTGAACAGGATTCCATCCGACTTCCCGTTTGTCTGAAGCAGTCGTCTCGTTTTGGTAGACAAACCTCTAGCAGATTTCTGTTAATTGTACTGGTGAAAACCCGTGCTCTACTTCAGCCCACGATTTTCTGACAAACGGAGAATTTTCGGTCTTGTCGTGTTGTTTCCGTCTTGCTGGACACACCACCGAATTAGCCAAATCTATATTATAAAATTGCAAGAAAAGCCACAATAGTCTTATGGAGTCGAAAACTGCTGAATGGATCCATCTGAAATTTGGCACACAACATTGTTGCATATGGAATATGGATCTGTGTTTCTATGTACATAAACCCGAAAAAAAAGCATATTATTTCAGACGTTATTCTAAAAATGAAATAACGATTGAATAATAAATTCACGAGGGTGCTTGATCCGAATTGTACGTTCTATGATATGACGCGTTCAAAACACGTTTTTTTTGTGTGTGTGTGTGGTTTTTTTTTTAGTAACCTTGAGTTTAAAATAAGAAAGAAAAACAAATGAAAGCGATTATCTAAAATTACTTCCGGGGTCTGAGGAAGTGACGTCACAGTCTCAGTCCTTTCTCGAGGCATGAAGAAAGCATCAAGTATGTTTGTGGCTCCTTCACATGTAATATCCAACATCCATCACAACAACAACAGCAGCAATAATGTCAAGAGCATCTCGCCAAGGAAACCGACAGATGCACAAAGCTGAGGAGAACTCCAAGAAAAGTTGCCAGAGACCAAACGCTCCAGGGACCGGCAAGAAGAAATGGTTGAGGGAGAAACCGCTTCATCCGCTGGAGATGCTACTTGGCCGGACACTGCTGGCCAAAGATGACCAGACAGTCAGTCCGAGGACATTTGCTGAGGAGGGATGTGTTATTGGTAAGCGACTCTTCACTTTGAAATGTCAGTGAGTTTTCCTTAGTCGCCATCTTCCTCTTCTTCTTCTCCTTCTTTTTTTTTTTTTTCTAAAGTGTTGTGAAGTCTTTCAATCTTCAGATTTAGATTATCTCGGCGCATCAAGTGCGTGGTCAGTTTGGTCGGCAGAATTAATTCGGGTAGAAATTTTGCCAGGGCAGCGGTGTCTCTACTTATTCTCCATCAATTTTTAGCTGTGCCTGATGATGAGACTCCGAAATACATTTACAGTTCTCCGAAAAAGCTGGACGTCGGACTTTCATACCCAAGGAACCCTGGTGCTACCCAGTAAGCTAGAGGACCATTGACTCACTGAGAAGAAAATAGATTCTTATCTCTCTTATTGAAGAATTCGAATCCGCGATACTTCATCGACAGATAGTCGCCATATTTATCGGTCATGCCCTCCCCTTTCCCCTCCTCTCTACGCCCCCAAACAGTTTAGTTATTGTCATTGCATGCTGACCGTTTCAGCATATTTCATAAAGCTGTACATGTACTATAGTTGAAATGTCAGTCTAGTGCATGTGTGTATTGAAATATCTTTGTATTTTTTCGTATTTCAACCACTGAATTGGCTTAAGTACCAAATTCAGCGAGAATAGATTTGCCCCGACTAAGCAAACGGCTGGGAATCCCCGTTTAATTTTAGAAGGGGGGTACAAACACTCCAAACTGTTCACTGTCATTACCATATAAAAACATATGAAAATGCACGGGACCGGTGACTATTGTTCTCAGATCTCGTGGTGGAACGGATAACAAATGCCAATGAGTGTTCTGTTTTTATAGGAGGGGTACAAACACGTCGGCTGGGATTTCCAGGTTTTTGCTTCGTCGCACATGAACTATTGTTCTCGGATCTCGTGTTGGAACGGGTTACAAACATCAGTGACTGTTCTATTTTGAGCAGAGGGGATATGAACTACTGAACCAACACAATGTTTGTATTCAGGATCAAATGAACTTTCACAAAAAAGTGTCTAATTCCATACATTGACAATACTTTCAGATTTGTTTGTCAGAAAGGCATTGTATTTCTGTCTGACCGGTCGTTTGTCAGGCAGACAGCTTTAGAAAAAGTTAGAAATGTCCAGTTGCAACCTTCTGAAAACAATGGAATTGCACCTAAGACGAAACGAGGGCGCTACCTTCTCTCTGCGGTCCCGATAAAAATGGCATTATATCGATACTGCGATTATTGCCTCGGCGGTATGCAACAGCCGAGGGTCCCGACAAGTTAGGGCCAGGGGTTGGTCTAGTTCATTTTAGAGCAATCGATATGTATATCGCCGAGGCAATGATCGCAGTATCGATATAATATGCCATTTGTAACGGACTGCAGTGAGAAGGAAGTGCTGAAACAAGCTTTCAATAGCCGACCTAGGATTTCTTCATCTCTCTAACGGCCTGACTCAGTATTTCGCAGATCCGAACTTCTTCTGGCTTGGGGCTGCTCGGATCTTTCGCCCTTTTCCTACTGTCCGCCCGCAAATGGCAGCCATATTGCTGCATGTTTTTCAGTTGCGATCATCATGCGGGTCAAATAAATACATGTAAATAAATAAATAGATAAATAAAACTCAGAAGGCAAACAGCATATACCTAACATAGACAGATAAATCTATCTGGATAGGTATGTTGAATGTACTTAAAGAGGCGCGTAAGGTTTTCTCATTCTTCTATCCTAGTTACTGGTCTTTTTCCTCCTCTCCTTCCCCTCCTCATTCATCTTATTATTATTCTTTATCTTCTTCACTCTCTGCCTCTTAGTCTTTAACTTCTTATGAAGTCGCCATAGTGCCCCCCGCTCCTCCTGACGAGTTGTGCGCCAATCTTCTCCTCCGCGGCAGTTGTGGGCGGAGGCATCGGTCTTTGTCCATAGCTGGATGGTGTCGGTCCATTTTTTCTTCTGCCTTACATTTCATTGATCCTGTTGTGGGATTTCTCTTCAGACAGAGGGACAAACAGTCAGACATACAGAGAGACACAGTCACAGCTAGAGACAGAGACACACACGCACAGACGGAAGGTGGATGGATGGATGGATAGATGGATGGATGGATGGAGGGTAGATGGATGGATGGATTAATGGATGGGAGAATGAATAAATGGATGGATAATGGATGGGTGGATCGGTGGATGGATTGATAAGTGGATGGATGGATGGATGGATAGATAGACAGATGGATGGATGGCTGAATAAATTGATGAATGGACGAATAGATGGATGGATGGCTGAATAAATTGATGGATGGGTGAATAGGTGGATGGATGGATGAATAGATTTATGGATGAATGAATGGATAGATGGATGGATGGATGGATGGAAGGTAGATAAATGTGTGGATAGATGGAAGGGTGAATGAACAAATGGATGGATGAATGGATGGATGGATGGATGGAGGGTAGATGGATGGATGGATGGATAGATGGATGGATGAACAAACGGATGGATGAATGGATGGACGGATGGATGGGTGGATGAATTGATAAATGGATGGATGGACGGATGGATGGATGAATGGATGGCTGAATAAATTGATGGATGGGCAAATAGATGGATGGATGGCTGAATGGATAAATTGATGGATGGGTGAATAGGTAGATGGATGGATGGATGAATAAATTTACAGATGAATGAATGAATGGATGGATGGATAGATAGATGAATGGATGAATAGATGAATGGATGGATGAATGGATGATGGAAGGCGGCGATGAATTAACATGCGGTAATAAAACATAATATGGAATAAAAAAATGAATTAA
>JBCEWB010048694.1:7208-21229 GCA_039654565.1 Peronia peronii | reverse complement strand
TAGTTACTTGATTGATGTTTATTTATTGACCAATTTATTCATTTTTATTCATTAGGAAAGGTCATCGTATCTATGATCAGCTGAGGAAACTTGGAGGTTCTCAAGACTGGGACCGTGTCTTCTTTTCCATGGATGACGTAAGTGACAGTGGTGACACATGCTACTGTGATGGCTGACCCATTTGAGAGGGCTGTATTGTATGCTGTAAATCGTTCATGCCATTTGATATCTTTAATTTTCATGCTATTGAAATGGATCTTAAAAATTATGTTAAATTATTGAATGGTACTTGATTAGAATTTTTCAGTCATTACCCAAATACCATAGATTTAATGCTTATTTATGCATTGATGTAACACTTTGCAGCCATTTTTGTTTTCCATTTTCTCATGTAAAGTAGCTAAGACTATTATTTGAAGTTGATTTTGGTATATCGGGTTTACTTAATGTGAGCTGTTGATTTTATTCAGCTTGTATTTACATTTTTTTTTTTCCAGAGAAATAATAACCCTGTGTGTTCAAATTCATTATCCACTTTCGTGCATATGAGCTGGTGGGAGTGTTACTTTATTCAGAAAGCAAAGATTGAATGACAGAGAACAGATTTTAGTCTTGCAAGATAATAATAGTTTATTGTATTGTAATCATAAAATGCACAACAGTTTCCCCAACTTTTTTATATTGAATTATCCACAGGACTTGTGCCGAGCTGTCATTGAGGCATTTTGCCAAATGCATGAGAAAGGTCTCATCTACAGAAGTGTTCGACTGGTGAATTGGTCTTGTGCTTTGCGATCAGCCATCTCTGACATTGAGGTGGGCATCACATGTAGTAGCTAATAATGCAGACAGGCCAACCACAAACAAGGATACTTTTGTATACTTATTAGTTAACAGTGAGCTGATGGACTATTTTAAAAATTGAATTCATCAGTTGTTCCAATGCACCTTCTGTTTTCTAATATTCTCTGAGTTGTGGTTAAAATTGTTCCAAATGGTGAACAGAAAGAGTGGAAGTGGGTTAGATAAAAGTGAGATTGAGAAACTCAAGAATACAGCACATTTATTGTGGAATCTAGTCTTTCTTCCTGAGATTTTTTTTGTAGCAGTTGCATTATGACATACTACTACTTTATGACATACTGATATAATCGCTGTGATGTGTGATTTTAGAATGTTGTGTGATACAAATTATACATATTGCAAAAGGACAGATTTTTTCTTGCTTAGCCGAACAGTTCATAAATATCTATATCCTTTATTTTAAAGAAAGAGAGGGAGAGAAAGAAAAGGAATAAACAGCAGGACAAGGTCACCAGTTGTGTGCAGACATTTATGTGGAAAAGTTGGTTATTGTGTTTTTCTCTCCCATCAGGTGGACAAGAAAGAGATTGAAGGCAGAACTTTGTTGTCTGTCCCTGGCTATGAGCACAAAGTGGAGTTTGGCGTTCTCGTCTCATTTGCCTATAAAGTTTGTGATTCAGGTTGGTACATATCATGTAGCTAGCCTGCCACTGAAATAAATTTTGCACGTTTTCATTTTGTATGTAAGAACTTATAACAACAAAAAAAAATCCCACACGTAATATACTGAGATGTCTATTCTTTGGAATGACAAGAAGACTGATGAGCATACTGGTGTTTCATATATGTTTTTTCTGGTTTTTCATGGCCCCTCTAAAAAGCCTTAGATTCCAGTGAAATGAGTCCACAAATTATTATAGAGCTGTCAATTTTTTTAAATATTATCATTATCCTGACTTTTTGACACAGATACCACTGCTGCTCTATGATTCTGGTAGAGTTGTAGCAAAATGCAGCAGATGTCTTACAGATTCCCATCATGTAATATCATTAAAAATGAAATGTGCCAGTAGAATTATGTATTAAGTCAATAGAATCATATTGGCATAACTCATCAAATGACTTGAGCTATGACAGTTTTTTTGTTTTTTTTCCCCAATATCCAGATGTGTTCAAAGTGATTTATGCCATTACCCTAGGGCAATGGTGATAAATATATGGATGGAGAAAGTATCTTTATGGGCAAAGTATTTCCACTACTATTCCCACTTCCAGCCAAATAGACCAGTAACAGTGTCACTATTCTGTTACAATTGTTTTTTTTTCCTCAGATGATGAGATAGTTGTTGCTACCACTCGTATTGAGACAATGCTGGGTGATACAGGTGTGGCCGTCCACCCCAGCGATGACAGATACAAGCATGTCCATGGCAAGTTTGTCCAGCATCCATTCTTCCCTGACCGCAAGATGCCCATTGTCCTGGATGAGTTTGTGGACATGAGTTTTGGTACAGGTAAGTTGGTAACTGGTAGCTGAGACAGTTATATGTCACGTGATTGGATGAAACAAGTCAGATGTTAAGTGGTCTTTGTTTAGGAATTTGATTTTGCTGGCCATAAAGTCACAGGAATTAATGCCGAATGTGAAGATCTGGATATAGGATAGTTGTTGCCAAATAATTCTTTTTACCAATGTGTTGCCACTTATTCTTTACATCACATATTTGACATCCAATATGTTTCACCTGGTTGCAGGGCATATGAACAAAAGAATGAAGAATCATAGTGGTCTATGCCCTATCTCAAGTTTGGTAAACATTTTCATGGATAAGTATTTTTTGTGCCTGTTTATTACTGTCAGCATTAGCAAGAAACTGTTCTTTAGAATTTTGCTGTGGAAATTTTTATACACAATAGTATGAACAATTTTTCAAGAGAATGATTATAACATTAAACAAAGATTTGGGGTGAATCATAATAAAAATAATTTGCATTTATCGTTTTGTTTGACATTGTTAATTGTTTGGGAAGGAGAGAGCGAGAACAAAATGTACCATGTAGGAACAACATCATTATTAGATTTGACATGTGTAAATATCTAGAAACCTCTAGATTTATTGGCATATGAACGAGAGAAGAGTGAACAGAAATACCTCAAGTTTGCAATGGAGAAGTCGTCTACTCATACCTTGGAACAGATTTTGCAGAACTGTGTCAGCATAAGTAAAAAAAAATGGCGGATCATGTCCTAGAGACATAAAAATAGACATTTTTTATGGCCAAGAACAGAATGATTCGCCTAACAGGTTCTGGAAAGATTATAGCAACAGGTTCTGGAAAGATTATAGCATTTCTTTCCATTTGAAAATGAAAATGTTGAAATGCCTAGTATGGCGCGCCATGTTAGTGGCTTTGGATGTGAATCATGGGCACAAAGTAAAGATGATAAAAGCCGCTTACATGTGATTTTTTGGATGTTACTTGAGGATCAGTTAGACAAATGAACGCATATTGAAAGAATTGGGAACTACAAGAAATCTTATATGAACAATGAAAGAAAAAAAAAATTAAGATTTCCAGGCCATGTCTATAAAACAAGAAGCAGACCTTTGAAGACAGTTTTTCAAGGCCAGATTGAGGCAAAAAGAAAAAGAGGCAGGTCACCAGTTTTCCTCGTTTGTAACATCACTGAATCTAGCGGAATGGGAATCATGAAGTCAACAGGGTTAGTGAAGATCGGAACAAATGCAGGAGAACTACCCTATCTGTGTTATTGCTTGCAGCGACCAATACCGCACCTGGCGATGCCAACTGATGACAGATGTCTCAGCACAAGAAATGATATGTTCACTAGGGTGACAGAGAGTGAAAGATGCATTGGCTGCACATGTATTCAAACTTTGCACAGTCATAGCTGTCCTTGTCTCTATTTCTTTGTTTTCTAGGTGCTGTCAAGATAACTCCAGCTCATGATCACAATGATTATGAAGTTGGCAGACGACATAATCTCCCTTTCATAACCATTATCGACAATTGTGGAATGATCACAGATGACTGCAGACAGTTTGCAGTGAGTTTTTGGTTTCTTTCTTAAAATTTCTTTCAGAAGGAGAAAAATTATCAAACTTTATATCCATGTTCTTCCTGTTTATATCACATAATTTGACAAAATTATGACTTGCAGTCTCTTTTGCAAGATAGAGATTTAGTTATCACAGTTAGTTCATATATTTCTTAGTGCCTGAATAACTGATAGTTGAGTATATTTAATGCATAACAGCTATCTTGTTTATTGGCCATTATGAGAAAGTTTGATGATTCGTTACCTTTAATTTTCTCACTTTCAGGGCATGAAGAGATTTGATGCCAGAAAAGCTGTGTTGAAGGCCCTGCAAGATCTAGGCTTGTACCGTGGTACCAAAGACAATCCTATGGTTGTTCCCACATGCAGGTATGCAGAATCTTTCCCTATAAGTTAGGCTTTATTGACCCTTTGTCCTCACTTGAATTGCAGATTTGTGACTTGGTTTGTAAGACAGCAATTTGCAAATTTAATTTGGATATGCATTTAAATTAAAAGTTAGCTATCAGAGGGTTAATGAGATGGGGAAATAGTAGTTGGATCCTCATGGCCTCAGAAATTAGAAGATTAAGACCAAATTAATTTTGCGACCACTTATCCTCAGCCATGACAGTGGTTTCACACACTCAACTAGGAAACCATGATCATGGTGTTTAGGTACTCATCAGGTTAATCCAGTTATAAAATTTAGTTATAGCACAGAAATGGCAGAGAATATGTAGAGATGAAAATGGAAAGATAAAGACATTTTCATCAATTTTTTTGTTACAGTCATGGTAAACAGAATTTCATGGGTGTTATGGTTTTGTGCTGGTTTATATGATTTTCATATAAAGACCTTGCAACTGTCATATAACTTTGGGAAAGTGTAAGATCATATCTAGATGCTCATGCTAAATGATTGCTTTAATCACGAATGTATTGAAATTTCATGTTTAAACATTGCATCATTCAGAGATCGATCTTTGTGAAACAAATTCTCAATAAATTCAGTTCATTTATTTATACTAAATTTTTGTCAATGTAACCATATTTCTGAGTGCTCAGAATTTCTGTCAAGAAAACAAGAACTGCTGCATGCGACACCAGCTTAGTGCACTATCCTCTCATCTATTCTTGGCTCATGACAGCAGCTGACAGACATTACTTGAATTCCAGTGCAGCTATAGAGACTTAAATGTTGGGACAATGATGTTATCACCTTATCTGTCAGATATTTATGCTAAGAGCTGACTTTACTTAAACCATTTTATAACTAGAAATAATTAGGATCTTTTCTCCGTTTTCCTCCTTCAGTCGCTCCAAAGATGTGATTGAGCCTCTGCTGAAGCCTCAGTGGTACGTCGACACGAAGGAGATGTCTGAAAGGGCCGTGAAGTCACTGAGAGAGGGAGACTTGAACATCTTACCAGAAATGTTCCACAAGACTTGGTACTCTTGGCTGGAAAACTCTAGGTAGGTTCTTCCTGCTGCCATGTGTAGAGCTCTAAAATGTGCTCTTTGCATGGTGTTTTTGTTTGTTTGTTGTAATAATCTGTCTTTCTGTATAAAAAAAAAAACAATAACAAAACAAGATAGTCATACTGCCAAGTCTCCTAGCAAGGTTGTATACATAAATGCATTGATTGCTTGATCTTTTGTCTGTTATTTACTGTAGTCTGTTTCTTTTTTATTATCAACATCACCGATTCAATTCAATTTGATATTTGAGAATTCGGTCCCTTTCGGTGTGCCTCACAAGGCTGTGCCATATCAGGATATCCATCTCATGCATTTAGCTTGTTGGACTTGGCTTTGTGTACTTTTTGGTCGTTGTACCATCCATCTTCTGCCCACCCAGCACTCACTCCCACCATGGGGAAGTGCTGTGTAGTGCTCCATCAAAACTCTACTCCTCTGAGGCTGTATAAATACCAATATTTGTTTGATATATGATAGCTATTTATTATCATGTTCATGGCCTTCCATAAATGTAAGGGATTCGATACATTGTGGCAGGTCCATTTCTCCATCTGCCTGAAAAGAATAACTGACTCAGTCAGGTGAGCTGTCAGAGAGAGCACAATTCTTTAACATTTCAGGCAATGAGAGATTGATCAGGCTCACTAAAAGAGTCCACTCTAAATTCTAAATTATTTCTGTAAATCCAAGTAGTCTTGCCCTAGGAGGCAGAAATAAAGAATGTATCAGTGCATCAGTTTGCTTTAAGAAAAACAACAACATTTGGCTTCATTTTTGTGAAACTGACCTGTTCTTTCAAACTTTAGTCACATGACAAATGGTTCTGTCATTTACCTTGTAGTGAAACATGCATTAAAAAAAAAGTCATGACAAACTTTTGTTTCACATTTACTTATCCGCATGCTGTTTTTTTTTTTGTTTGGCAGGGATTGGTGTATATCTCGACAGTTGTGGTGGGGACACAGAGTACCTGCCTACTTTGTCACCACTGAGGGGCAAGAGAAAGGACAGGTAACGATTCAAGTGTTTTCTGCCATCTGTTTCTTTCATAATTGTTTTCCAAGAGATTCTTTCTTTGTCAACTCTTCTAGAACCCAACATTGCAAATGTGGTAGGTTCAAATAGAATACTGAATGCATTTTTCAATAAGATGTTTTTACATGCTGCAGTTTTTCAGAAACAGGTTTTTACTGTTTTACTTCTCCCTCAACTGTGATGAATAGATTCAAATTTGTTATATATAAGGTGGAAAGAGGTCAGAAAGACCCAAATTTTATGTATTGTCCTATATTGTCTGGGTCCTACAGGATTTGAAATAAAAAATTACAAAGCCTAGCACTTATCTTCAGTGGGCTGACAACTGGAAAGGGCACAATAGGTTTAGTTGTAATGTTGCGTTCTATATGCATCTCAACCTCCTGGTGGAGGTTATGTCGTATTTGTAATGAGATCACAGTAGGCGTTATCGTGCTTTTTTTCAGATTTTATTTGTGATGAGTTCCTAGACTGCAAATGAAAAGTATGGGGGTGTCAGAAAGATCTCAGCGAATTTTTTGTTTGTAATTAGGTATTATTTTGTTAGTTGATGTTGTTGTTATTGTCATTGTTCTAGCGATCCCCAAACTCTTGTCCTTCAATCCAGTGCCGTTTTGTGGACGGTGCAGATACGGTTTCAGCTCTTGTGATTTTCCATATAATGTGTTATCTGTCATGGGCCTTGGAGGGAGGGAGTAAGATAACTGCTTTCCTTGGAAATCAGAAACCATATACCTGATCTATTTTCAGACCACAGATGAAAAATTTTGGGTGAGTGGCAGAACAGAGCAAGAGGCCCTGGATAAGGCAGCCAAGAAATTTGCTGTGGATCCCAGCAAAATTACCCTTGAACAAGGTATGACATCCCATTTTACTGAAGTTTATAATTTTAATATATTCATCTATTTGTGGATACCTGTGAAATTTCCCTAGAGCGAGGTATGGCATCCTGTTTCATTAAGATTTACAATTTTGACGTACTAATTCATTTGTGACTGAAGAAGCCAATGTGAAACTGCTGAGTGCTTTCTTTGCTATATTTTATTTCATATTTGGAGAGGAATTCAAATGCAAAGTATAATGAGCGAGTCTTTTAACCTAGCTGGATCTGCCTCTTGACTTTCAGTGGTTAATATATGTCTCATGGTAGTCAGAATGCGTCGTAAATCGCTGGAATCGAATAGAAAAATCAGAGGTTGAATATGATGAAGGTGGTCAGATATCAATGTTTTCATAGTGAAGAACTTGGAAAGGCATTCATCTCTGAATAAGAAAATATTGCTCCTATGGACATATTATAAGTATATCAAGATGTTATCAGGTTAGATGTGTGCTAAACTGTTCATTTTTGCCAATTTCTCTTCTGATCGTAACTGGTGCTGAAGGATCATCTTTTCATTTTGTAATACCTCTGACTACAGTCAGTATATGATTTCAGGTTTAAAATGATAGTTACAATTCAAACTGATTGAAAATTGACACATGAGTCATTTTAACGAGCAATTTACCATCAATTTATTACCCTCTACCCCATCACCCTCAGAGAGGGGCTTGATTGTCTGACAGGTCAACGAGGAAAACCTATATAATGTAAATGGGATATTGCGATGTATTAAAAAAAACATTTAGTAACTTGTATCATTCACGGAGGTGTTCTCATGTTGATGTTATTTTGTTTCTCAGATGACGATGTCCTGGACACATGGTTTTCTGCAGGCTTGTTTCCCTTATCAGCAATGGGCTGGCCAGACAATGTAAGTTTAAACCAAAAAAATGCACAATTTTTTACACTGATAATTTACATGTCTGATCATAAACGTTTGCACACATTATTGAAGAGTTAGTTCAGTTTATCAATACAGTGATCTCAACCTAAGAAACCGGTTGCCGGGAGACAAAAAAAGTAGGCTCTTAGATAGATGGGTTCTCAGGCGGATTTAAAAGTTACGCAAGCCGTCTGACCACAGACTGTCTTCACTATTATAATTAGTTGATCGTTACCATTAGTTAAAGATTTATCTATGCAAATAAGTACGGCCTTCTTCTCTGTGTGTTGTTATAATTAATCTAACAATTCCTGATTTTTCTTAGTGTATAATATTACATCAATACTGTCCAGCATTTAAACGTCGAGTGAGTTTTCACACAATGATATCATTGTTGAAAACATGATATTCTTATGCTGCCCCATGGATAATCGCACGAATGACTCGAGTGTTTTACAGACCGATCAAAGTAACGAAACAACTGACCAATCAAGAAGCTAAACTTACTCCTCCTTATGCACAGAGTCAATCACAAGTGCTGAGCCACGTGTTGTCAAACAAAAAAATGCTTAGGGTTAGTCCACAATGTGGTCTGATTATGCAGTCGTACATCAAACATCACTTCCTTGTCTACCTGTCCTCTCCACCCCTGTCCCCATTTTTACACTTCTAGCACTGTATGTTTCTCTCAAGTGGACAATAATTATGATATGAAATTAGATTCTGCACCATAAGTACTCACGTGTCTTGCCCTGACACCGGGCTCTTAGGTGGATTTTTTATTTGGGAGCAGGTTCTTAGAGGGGTAAATTATGGAGAAAATTAGGCGGAAGGTTCTTAGACGGAGACCACAGTACTCTCTTGGTATCGTCAGTCTTCATTACATGCATGAAGAAAAAGAAAGGGGGAAAAAAAAAACAACTAACAGGTTGTCCACTGTGATCAACTGATTTAAAATTGAAGGTATCAGTAGTTTGTGGGCAAAGTTGGCTGTGCTTGATATCTAAACTACAGAATTCATCTCTGCCATCAGCAGTACATTATCAGATTGAGGCAATGTCCCTTGAATCTGCTCTGTTCTAATGCTATAAATGATATTTTTGTCCCCATGTAAGTGTGAATGTATCTAACATACTTATTATGTCTTTTTAACTGTGAATATAATTTTTTAGACAAATAAAGTTGTCTGATCTGTCTTATCTGATCTTATTTTATTTTATCTTAAGATAGATTATGAACAGACCTCAAGTGTTCTTGGCTTAATCTTTATTGCCATCCGTAAGTTCAAGGTGATGTTTTACCACTCCGTGAGAGTTTTGTAGAACAAGAGAACTGGTAATCTAGCTTGGCACATGCAACCCAGATAGTTGCCTTTATGTCTTTTTGCAATCTCTCACCAGACTGAGGACATGAAGCTGTTCTATCCTGGCACCCTGCTGGAGACTGGACACGATATCCTCTTCTTCTGGGTGGCCAGAATGGTGACCATGTGCCTAACGCTGTCTGACCAGCTGCCCTTCAAAAATGTAAGCCAGCATACAGCTTAACAGTGACCTAGACAGTGCAGTTCTCCAGCATGTCTTGTCCATCTTTTCAATCCTTTTGAAGATCTGTCTAGCATACTTTCTTACTAAGATAATAATAGATGGCATTTACATGCGTTTGTTCCCCTACAGTACAGGTTCTAAATGCTTTCCTAACTCTTTTATACCCCAACAAACCTGATAGAGACACTCATTTGTGTCCTCAGCTTCTTGGGAAACATATGAAGATGTAAGATGCTCCGAACCGTACTAGTTTTATTATAACACTGTTTATAATCAAATACCCATATTAACAAAGGTTGAGTCAGGAAATGTCAGACCCTCTCATCTTCCCTCTTACAGTCTTTTCTCTATTTGAATTATGGGCCTGATATCAGCTGAACAGGTCTCCATCAAACTTGTAAACCACGTAAGTGAAAGGCCTATAAATAAACAATTTTCCTTATCCTGTTATTCAAGTTTCTAGGTAGATCAGCTCATGGACTCATGGAAATTAGCACATTGAGCTAACAAACAAGAGCAAGAATCACAAATTAGTTGAAATATGTCAGTGAAATGTACCCAATGAGGATATCAGTAATTAGAGAGATAGAAAAATAAAACAAATAGCATTGATTCCATAGAAATTTTGCTTTTGAGAATTGTAATTCTTAGCTTATTTTCATGCCTGTTACTTTTTTTTTCCTTTTTCTTTTTTTTCTCAACATAGAATTTTGTCATAAGGGTTATTTATTTGCAAACAAACCTCATTTGTTTCACTGTCTCTAGGTCTACCTTCATGCTCTGGTGCGAGATGCCCATGGTCGCAAGATGAGTAAATCTCTTGGCAACGTCATAGATCCACTGGATGTCATCCATGGGATTGAACTTAAGGTGAGAATGTCATTTCAGAAGTACGAATTGTCAGCTTTATGCTCTGCAGACTTTTTCTCTGCCTAATGTGATTCCATACTGATGGAAAAAAAGTCATCTTGGCTTACTGTTGGTTTCAGCTATGTCAATGAATTCAGTCCTTTTTAGACACAACCATTTTCCAAGTTTTACTTATACATCATCTCTATAATCGTCACCAGTTAGATGCTTTTATGTGTATATACACACATGATATTACTATAGCAATTATGAGCCATGTCTGCATTATTTGTTGATGATGGTTCATGAAGGGGTAATGTTGAACCAGTCATCCTGCTCAGAAAGTTTAAAGAGGCTCAACTCTGTCACTAGTCAATGCTAATTTAATTCTTCAGCAAGAAATTACAGTAAACTTTCTATTGCAGCGAATGTTATGCAGACAGATATGGAAAGTCATGTCTCAAAATTTATTAACTTTTTTTTTTTTTTCACTCTAAATGATGATGATTTCAGGATCTGCATCTCAAACTGTATGACTCCAACTTAGATGAGAACGAAGTGAAGAAAGCCATAGAAGGCCAGGTAACATAGAATTTGTCTGTCTCGTGGTAGATTTTAACGTTGTTGTATTTTTTTTTGCCCATACGTGGATGTTGATGGATCGAACACTTTTTGATTGTAGTGCCAACATCTCCTTCATGAATTGTTGTGGCTGAGTGGCAGTTTTGTTTTTATTTTTTAAAGGAATCTTTAGAGATGTCAATGTAGATCTGATGAGTGTGTGAATGAAAGCACACATGAACATGCCTGCACCTTGTTTGTTTGTTTCTATAGCAATCATCTTCTGAACAGCTTGACTGATTCATGGGAAAGTACAGTACCTGAAAGAGGGAAATTCACAGTTTATTGAAGGATGCTAAAACTGATATTCTCAAGAAAAATGACAACAGATAGTTTCATTACTTCTGTTCGCCATTCCTAACTTTTGATCCAACATTTTCAGAAAGCAGATTTTCCCAATGGTATACCGGAGTGTGGGGTTGATGCTCTGCGTTTTGCTCTCGTTTCGTACACTTCACAAGGTAAGTTTTTTTTTTTTGTTAATTTTTTTTTTTCAAGAGAAGGAAAAAAACTGGAAGATCAATTTCAGAGTCCACAAATAAGGGGTTCAGATGCTCAATCATTTACTTTGATTTTACTACTTTTGAAAAAAAATTAACTTTTTAAACTGCAAAATTCCAATGAGAATTGTTTTTTTTTTGCCAGCTATATTACTTCCCTTTGTCTGACAGAAGGACTTTACACAAGTATTGTACAGAGGAGGAAACATCTTTTTTCTTTCTTTAATTTGAAATGTTAACTATCAGAAAATGTGACAAAATTTTTGATGCAAGTAAAATACATTTTCATTATACCAGGAATTTTTCAGTTTTTGTTTTTTCATGGGTTTGCCATTTGAGTAGAAAAGACTAAATGAGTTTTTTTTCTTCTTTATGAAACTTGTTCAACAACCTTTGTGCCTGTCAGTGGGCAGTGATTTGGCTAGTGTAGAATAATCCCCATTAAAATAACAATTTGTCTTTGTTTTTGAGGTAAAATAGTAACAGTTTGCATGGTTGATTTCTCTGTGTTTGATATTTCTTTATGTTTTTCTCGACTATTTTTAATTGACCATAGCAGATGTTGTTTTTCAGATCAGATTTGCATAATGAGCTTGAAACACTTTTGTTATTTGTTACGTCGACAGGCAGAGACATCAACCTGGACGTTCTCCGTGTCCAGGGCTACAGATTTTTCTGCAACAAGTTGTGGAATGCCACTAAGTTTGCTTTGTCCTCGCTGGGAGATAACTTCCATCCCTTCCCCACACTGCAGGTAAGAGTTCTTTTCCTCTTGATTCTTGCCGAAGAGCAGTCAAATATATTTCACAATTTCTTTTCTGCTCGCAGCTGAAATTTTATAACTGATTTACTTGGAAGAATTGCTGAGAGAGCTTCTAGTTGAAATATCTTCATTTTAGATTAACACGATTTGGTCGAGTTCTTGCAAATATTTGTCATTAACGCTCTTATGAGAGAGAAGCTGTTGTGTTTCTGGTTATTTTAGATCATGTCAGAAAGTGAAATATGTCTCTCCAAGTCTTAGTCAAAGTCAGAAATAGCTTCACTGAATGTTGTGTTGAACTATACAGTAAATCCGTTAATGTGGAGAGACGTTCAAAAATAGCAGATCTTTGGAGGACGATAAAGGTTGTCTGTTTTTCTACAGCAAGTCATCAGGCTTAATGGTAAATGTGACCTCAGTGTTCTTTTATTAACTTTGACATGCTGAACATTTCTCAGCATGCCCTCCTGCAGACAGCAAGACTAGCCTTTGAACAACAGTGGTGTCTGCATCTGTTGCAACAAAACAGTGATTGTCTTGGTTAAATTAAGACTTTGTTTCTGGGCTTTGTTATAATCATTATGTCCTCTTTTTTTTTTTCCGCAGTTAATTTCTTTGAATGAATATCTCTATGAATATCTGAAAAAGTGTCTTCTTCATAAAGGGTTTATAGATAGTTTGACATTCTTGTCATTTTTTTTCTGATCTCCAGTTGACAGGGAAAGAAAGTCTGATGGACCAGTGGATCCTGAGCCGACTGTCCCAAGCCATCAAGTACTGTAACCAAGGCATGGAGACCTACGAGTTCCCCATGTACACACAGGCCATCTACAACTTCTGGTTGTACGAACTCTGCGATTGGTATCTGGTAAGTAGCTGCCTTTATAAGACCGAGTTTATAAATATTAATGCTGATTACATAGTACACAAGTATATCAAATTTCCCATTTTAGTTGAAAGCCAGACCTTATGGGATCATGCCAGACAACAGATTTTAATGTTAATTCGAGACAGGTATTTCAGTTATTCATAATTTTGTATGCAGATGTGTGGAAATGAAAAAGGATGAAACTTTTCCTCTACTTCTTTGTTAAAGTAGATTGATAATGCGTGCTACTAACTGAAATTAACAACTTCATGAACATTTTTAATTTCAAAGCATCATTTTCATCATGGAATTTACAGATGACTTCCTCTTGTTAATGCTTAGTTTCAAGTCAGTACCTTCCAGATTGGCAGTTATATGGATTACTCTATACAATATGTAAGCCCATGTGTTAATGAGCCCAGATCAATTGCAGTTATGAAAAGTCATCAGAAGTTATAGAACTTCATTCAAATTGTATAAAACTCAGATTGAATAACTATTAATTATCTTGAAGTCTTTTCCATGAAATTTTCTGTGAAGCTGTACACTAGATATTATAAGAGACTTTTTCATAAAGTTCCCAGTGTCAGGATCAGTGCATGTTCTATCTTTTGTCACCTCGAGTTTTATAGCCATTAACTTGTTGACAGAAATAAGAGATAGAACTTTGATATTGACATTTCATTGTGTCAGGGCTAAAACATTTTACATATTTGATCAAAGTA
>JBCEWB010048693.1:27694-51423 GCA_039654565.1 Peronia peronii | reverse complement strand
TAGATAGATAGATAGATAGATAGATAGATAGATAGATAGATAGATAGATAGATAGATAGATAGATAGATAGATATGGGCACTGATTTCGTACAACAATATGTGATTAGAATGAGTGGAAAATATACGCTGTCACGATGTATATAATATTCGCATCTCTTCGCTCGAACATCAATTCATACGCAGACACACCTAACAAACGAGTAAATTCATCCTCGGTGTTCGATCTCCTATAACCTTCTTCGCTTCTTAACAACAAAATTACCATGAGAGCAAATGAAAAGCGCCATGAGCAGCAACATTCTCCTTATTGCAAGTTCGGAAATAACGCGGCTTGAAACATCAAGTTCGCTGCAAAAATGACGTGACCACTTGTTGTGCTCATATGAGAGGATACAATTTTTTTCACACTTCTTCAAAAACATGAAAATGTGATAACATAGATCTAGAATCTAAATGAAACAATCATTTTCGTACCTTATTTTAGTCCTAGTCACCATATCAATACCTGTTTAATATGTGGATGTGGGAGCTTTAATACGTTTCTGAAATTTTTGTTTTGTTGTTTTTTGTGTTTGTTTGTTTATTTGTTTGTTTGTTCGTTTGGACGATTAGGCGTTGAAGTACATTTTTCAACAAAATTCACTTCATATTTAGGTCGTATATACTTGAGAAAAGTCATTAGTTCGTGCTAAAACAAGTCGCTGCCTTGAAATGACAGGGTCATAAGTCCAGTCAACCAAGTTTTGAGAAAACGGTCTCCAAAGTTTAGGCACGTTGTAATATTTTTACAAATACAACTAAATTCGTCTGTTTATAACAGGCAAAATTGGAATCGAACACACTTAAGACTCACGTAGGAGAAAAAACACACTGCCAAATGTATGGTATCATGCTTAACTCCATTTTGTAAAATGGACTTACGATCCTGTCATTTCAAGACATCGAAGTAATAGCTGATGATATGAGTAAAACGCACTGAGGTGGCCAACAAATATTGTGCATTTTAAAACCCGCATTTTGAACCGAACGAAAGTTTATTGTAGATAAATGGCTCAAATCTTTTAACGAGTTTATCATCACTGCACGTTTAGAAGAGAATAACGCTCCAATTGTATACCAATATCATTATTAAATTTTTGTGCCTCTGTGTGTGAAAGAACAATGACACCATGATCGACATTATTATTACTGTTGTTATTATCATCATCATCATCATTTTACGAAAAATGTCTTAAACTTTAGACGACTGTCCACCGGCAACTAATCAAATACATCAAAAAAGTTGAAAAACAATATGAAGATTTTTGAATTGCGTCAAGAAAATAAAATTACATCGCTAGCCAAATTTTCGAGCCCGCTTGGCTCTTCGTCGGGGCAATAATGATTCTATGAAGACTTTTCAAGCAGAATTATAGTATTAGTGACATACTTTGAAGGCAATGCCTAGCTGCTAATGTCCAAAGCTAGTGTCTGATCAGAATAAATAAATCCAACGCAACTAATCTCCTACTGCCTTCCGCTCAACGCTCACTCGTGAGTAAAAATTAATATGCTCTAATTTGGAATGATGGAAATTGAGATTTTGTGTAATGTTGATCTATATTTCTCTGAGCCCACCGCGGAGCCTAAGGGCGACTACGCCTTTTAATTGTCATCGGATTTGATAGTTGATATAATGTTTTGCCTGTATATTGAAATTTGGACAACTTTTTATCTGTACTTGCTTGGAATCACAAACATTATTTCAATGGAACTGCTCCGTTCTCCAGTATTAAAAAAGCCATGGCTCTTTGATTTCCCCCCAAGGATGGATTAGTCTGTCAGTGGTAGTTGTGTAAAGTGGCATTGACAAGATAACTTTCGGGTAGATACTCTGAAAATATTTTGCAAATTTACCAGTCTTGATAATACACAAAGTGTTTTTGGTAGTATTTCGTGTGGTCTCCCAAGTGGTTCAAGGCCGCTCCATCGCAAACCCAAAACTGTTTAAGATAATAGAAATTGCAGTTAGGATCATACTCGACATGCCAATGAAAACGACTATTTATGAACAGGAAATCATTTAAGGACTCTCATCTCATCGTTACTACAGTCTAGAACATTAAAGTCATGTCACGATATGCTCAAATTTGATTTTATTTAATGATGATTGTGATGAACTCTTATGTTTTTCCATCTCTTTACTAAATAGTGCGAGTTACTGTCAGTACTGGTTATCCATAACAAACAAATGGTGCGAGAATAAATCTATTTCGGATGTAAAATTATGTCCAAGCAAACGAATTTTCCAACCATACGATCATAATTTCTTTATCAATGGTATATTCATAATTCTTCCAATTCTTCTTAACATTGCCGCTAAAATTAAAACATTCACGGCAAGCAAATTTCTTGATGTACGTCGAATGACAAGGCATGTCCTTCCACATAGAGATTGTTCTCAAGAGGACATAAGGATGTCACACCTGTTCCCTCTTCAATAAGGATACAGTACACAATAGCTTTATGAAATACTGAAAATTTACCTAGATTGATAGTAAGTTCATGGTAAGTGCATGACCGGGAATTCCCCGTGTCATTTCTCTCATTGATTTAAAAAAAAAAAAAGAAACGTTCTTCGGCATTAGTTTTTGTACACATTTTGTTTATTTCGTAAACATAAACTAAATAATTCAGAGACTGTTCACTCAAAGAATTTAATTATTTCATGGAATGGCCTGTTTATGGAGCAAAAGATGTAATCAATATTAAATAATTAGCAAAAGTGTTCTGTTGGGCGTTTGGTCCGGATTCTCTTTCACACGATGGGTATGGTTTGCGTAAAACATGCGTCAAACATACGCTGAATGTGGTTGATAAAGCAGAAAACAGTAAGGAGCGTAATACCAAAGAGAAAGACAGAAAACCACACAAATATAATGACAAACAAACAAAAAATGCAGCCTTCTTCAATTCTAGATGCTCAGATTATAATATATAAAATATCATTTTAATATAATTAATTACAGTTTACATTATCATGCTGTAAGGCGGGTCAAGCATATTATTCCAAAAAGACCACTGAGACAATGACAGTGACGACAGAAACCAAATTTAAACCAATTTAGAAACAAATGCAAACATAGTTAAAAAACAAACACAAAAATATAAATAAATAGCATTTTCAGAACTGGAAGTCAAATGAATACCGAGATTGTAGATAGAATATACACGTTTTTTTCTTTAAAGCTTGCCATTATAGACAAAAACGAGGAGAAAAATTGAAAGCAATCTGAACAGTCCTTACAATTTAACAGATACACGGCTATAATTCACTAACTAAAAGGGTAAATGTGACATCAGAGCCAACTCATCTTGTACACGTACTAAGTATCGAATTAGATAACAGAGGACAACTTTGTAAAGTATGACTCTATTAAAACTCTGACTTTCCTCTGATAATGCCGGGGTTAACGGAAATTATGTCAATTTTGTTTTTCCGTTGGCTTTCTTGCTTCTTTACCAACAATTTATTTAATAACGGTTAAATCATGATCCGAAAAACATAATTTCCTTCCCATATTACATGGAAGTACAATTAAACAATAGTTTATACTCACCAAACCCTCCTAAATTGTCCAGAGACATGCTTAGCTGTATTTATCTCCAAAAACATCAGTAAGAAGAAAACAGTTCATGACAATTAAAGATAAAATAGTTGTACTTATCTTTGTCACAAGCCATATGGTTCTTCTGATCAAACAGATCATTTCGAATAGTTTCCAGAGGTTGACAAAGTGCTGGTAATTTCGTATAATCTGAAATCATAGTCTCTGTTCTACAGAATTATTGCAACTCCATGCAGCTGGAATATTTGTGAGTAGAGTTTGTGATTCAGAATGACACAAACAAAAATGCCACCAAAAGCGTTATTTTCCTAGGAAACAGATATTTAAAAATAATAATAATAAATAAATAATAAAAAATATTTAGCAGCCATTTTAAATGCTTCTGATAGGCCAATCCCAGTGTCTGAGATAAGCTCTGAAGAAATTTGAAAAATCCAATGTGAAATCATTCGCAAGACCATTACTATTTTCAGTTTGTATAGGAAATGGCTCACTCATGAAGAACAGCAAATGTAATTTTGAAGAAAAGTAAATCTTAAAAACTGAAAGATACACTATGCACTTATCAATTTACTCATGTTAAGTGGCCACCGAGTTGTTCTTAATGCACAGTTAGAATAACTTTGGAAGCACAAATTATGATCTTCACAGGTTTAGGAGAACGTTAAGTGACAAGTTCCAGTCATCTAACTATGATTTTCAATGGATATTCAGGAGATGCCGTAAGAGCTCGTTATTCATATTCAAACATGCATGAGGTTCTCCATCTGGAATGCTTAAACAGATATTGTGCACTCTGAAATGGACCAGACAGTTATGAACCTCCCTCTACCAGAACTTCAGCTACTTGTGGGCTGAAATAAAATTGCACATAATGGCGCAAAATGTTGGGATTTTTCTCTTAAAATGCATTGAATATTTTTGCCTGTTTGCTACTGCAGTTATATCCTCAAGTGCACAGTAATGGCCCATGGTGCAGAACTTGTTCAAAGCTCGATTGTCCCATAGACATGAACGAAAAAAAAAACTAAAAAAGAGCTAAATACCTCTGTCACTTGACAAATCATAATGCACAAAAAAGTATCCTCCAGCACCACATAAGCATTGCCAGATGTAAAACAAGTCCACTGAGACTCTGGAAACTAAACATTAAAAAATGGTAGCATATATCAAAAATATTTTACTGTTATAGATTGGGTACAACACAACAATAATTATACAAACACTACAGCTCATAATTGCCTTCATTTCAATGAAAAATAAATATACAAAGATACTGAAGTCGCTTTACATAATATCTGGCCCAGGTCAGAGCTCGGCTGATATAACAAAAATGACGTGTCATATCATTTGTTAGTTACCGCAGATTTGACATGAGCAGCTGTGAATTTTCATTGTTCATTCAGGTTTATAGTTTAGTTTCAGAAAAGCTTGCACATGCAAATCTGTGACGTTTGGGTTCCTGGATATATTACCTCATAAACCCCAAAGTCTGAAAAATGATTATTTCCATTTGTGAGACCTGGAAAACTAACAATGAGAAATAAAAAGAAACCAAAAATTGAATAGAAACAGACACTGACTTTTATGTTGTCACGGGACAAACTGGAACATACAACAGGATGTCTACACCATTACAGTGACTTGGAATGAAATAATCTACAGACTATATGTATAAGACGAGATACCCTTCAGCCATCTAATATATTCACATTCTATATCCTAACAAAATAATTCAAGAACTCACTGCGCAGCAATCAAGTTTTTGTGGTTGTTGTTTTTTTTAGGACAATTATGTGCTAAAGTAATAAAAGAGCTCGGATGTTAAATAGAAATAATAAAAAGAAACAGAGACCAAAAAACAAAAAAGTGAAACAATGAAGGTTTAATTAATTTCTTCACTGAATAAAAGAGCCACTCAAACACAACTGATCACAATTTTCTTCCACAATAGATTTGTTCCAACCAAGCGAACAGCTGGAAATCCCTGTCTAATTTTAGTAAGGGGTACAAACACTCCAAACTGTTCACTACCACTGACATAGAAAAACACATAAAAAATCCACAGGACCAGTGACAACTGTTCTTGGATCTCGAGGTGGAGTGGTAACTGATATGAGTGAGTGTTATATTTTTTGCAGGGGGGTACAAACACTCTGCCGAGGATTTCCAGGTTTTTGCTTAGTCAAATATGAACTATTAGTGTTTGAAATGGATAAATTTCTTTCTAGATGTCATATGGCTATGATAACTTTTTTGTCTCAGCACTAACAAATGCTGATGTAGCATGTCGTCATGATGCTGACATTTTGGAGTAAGACATTTTTAGCACTTCTGAGTTTATCTGAAAAAAAAAAAAAATTATATAACGCCATTAGTTAAGGCACTGCACAAAATTTTACTAATACTAATAGGATAATGGGATGGCACTTCTGAATAATTTCTGACATTATTAGATGCACAATGGATGGATCCATGACATAATGGGTACATTCAATTTTGGCCTCAGTCTGATCTAGGCTTAAAGGTCTGCACCATGAGGACATGAAGGTTATAAGAGCATCTCACAATCTGAACCGAGTGGATGACCCAATGTAGATCAGAAGATGGTGTTTTACTACAGAACTATGACCATGTATAGGATAACTTTCAAATACACCTTATAATTTTTTTTTGTTAAGTGATATGCTTCTACTTTTGTGAAATCTGCACAAAGCATAGACCTACATTTGGAGTGCAAATTTTTAGAACAAAATCTATAAAGATTATGCATGCTAATACTGTGTTAGCACAACAGAAACTCGAAGGATTTGACTGAGCAGTTTCATCAATGTGAATTTCATGAATCACATTATTTCAGTACACAAACTTGAAGGTAACTGTGAAACAAGAACTTCTATAAAAATTCTATAAAAATTCATTCTACTGTATCTTCTTCTCTGCTCAGAAAACCATGCAAAATTTAAAAGAACTGTTTCATTATAAACATGTTATTGTCAAAAAAATTTTATTCCAACATTTCTGCATAGGTATAGAACAGATATAATGTAATCCAAGAACAAACGCAGTTCTGGGGGGAAGATCTTGAAAATGGAAGATTCAGTAAATTTCCTATTTGTAAATTATCATGTGTTCTTAGAGTGAAATGTATTAACAAGATCTGATGGGCAGAATAAGTACAACTATAATGACGAAAAAAAAGCATCTAGCACTTGAATATATGTATCAGCAGGCTAATCATAAATTAAATGGCAATATCATAAGAAACAAAAAAAAAATTGGGCAACTGTTATTGACTTTTTGTAATTATCTGTGCTAGAGCCTTAGAGAAATCCACAGGATTTCACATGATGACTCGATCTTAATTTCTACTGAAGGAAAAAAAAGATGTAAAAAGAATACAGCAGTAGATCATGAAGTAACTATACTACTAGTTTACATGAAGTTTCTATCACATGCTGAGCCGTGCTCTCTTCACAGGTCATGATCCAATGAATAGTATGAACATTTAAAAGCTGATTTTTTTTTTCTTTCAAACTGTAATTTTCTGGATTATGTAGAATTCATGAAGCTGAGGGTGGCTTTCAAATAATATCAACAGAATAAACTGCCAATTCCCAGTGTTCATCATTGTTTGTTGTTGTTTTTTTTTATATTGAGAAACACCTTCACAGTTAAGTACAAGCACAAGTATGCTATGTACTGCTGAATCTTTTTCATCTCCAGTAATACTCCATCATCCACTTAAGGAGAAAACGGGTTGCTCTTTTCTATGGTGTTATTCTTAAAGGGGAGGGGGGGGGTGTGTCCTGAAATATGGATTTTGCTAAAAAAAATGCGATTTGGGGTTTTTGTTTTCTCTTAAAAGCCTTTACTGCGTATAAAAATGGTATCAAAAAGTGGATATGTCCATTCTAACGTGTTTGACCAATGGTCATTCAATGGTAAGCCTAGCCTACTGTCAACAAGGATTTGGCTCCATCTGGCTACTACATGCAGTCGTAGATCATCACTATATGATTATATATAGGAGAAAGTGCATAAGTCACTTGATTATGACATCTTCTGGCAATATCATGAGCTCTAGTGCCAAGGATGGACATTGGATGACCACTATGAGGCAAAAAAAACTGCTGATCATGCAGATTGTCAGTGTTAGTGTTCTAAAATGAATTTCCACCACCTATAAATAGTGAAATTTTCCTTTCTTTCTGGTGCTTCAGAGCTCAGTTGTGGACTATATGCCACAGCAAAGGTCAAAAAACTCTTGGTTTGGACATAAAAAGATATGGGGGTTACATATAGGCCCTCAAGAACTTGGAAGTGACTCTATGGGAGTCCTTATAATGATGGGGGGGTAGGGAGCCAAATTCGAAAAAAGATACGCCCACAAAGCCGAAAAACAGGAACAAGAGAAACAGAGGTCATGGAGAGAGGGCTAGTATGTAAAAAAGTTTCGAGGCTGAGAGCCAAACAAAAAATTCCCCATGTTCATTTATCGATGAAAAAAAACTTCAAACATGTTTTTCTCAAAACCCGTTTTGTTGACAGTTTTTTGCTATCTACTTTTTTGTTTCGAAACCAATTCTAACCAAATTTGGAATACATCATTTTCATAACAAGACTAAAAAACGTACATATGTGCGGCCCATTCGATTGGTAAGATTTTGAGAAAAATTAGTTTTTAGTATGAAAAAACAGCGAAATTAGATTTTTTGTTACATGGCATTTTCAAAAATTTCTGGAAAATTTTCTAGTTCATAGGGAGGGCTGAAAATATGTAACTTTTCAGATATTATATCAAACAATATGTTCATCAAGTTTATCAATTTCCATTGAAATTTGACAGAGGAGATAGATTTTAAAAATCAGTCAATTTAGAGATGCCAAAATCCAATATGGCGGCATTGCCATGGCAACCGTATAAAAAAGTCAATTTTTTTCACTGTTTTCCTCTAATTTGAACATGCCAAATTCGATGGAAAAGGGTAAAATAGTCTATCTTTAATGATAAAAGAAAAATCACCTCCAGGATGCGCCCCTCCCCCTTAAGCCAAATATTCAACAAATGTTAAGATATCATCATCATTATTATTATCATATAAAATGTAGAAGCACATGTTGTTTTTAATGAGCTAGTCCATATCATGAAAAAGTTTACCTGCTCAAGTAAAAGTAACTTCATATTCTGCGCAACTATTGACAAACCGAGGTAGGATATCACTTTGATTAAAGAGATTTGAAAAGCTAGTTCCAGCAATTCAAATATGAGTGAAAATGTCACGAAACAGATGCAAGATATATCTCAGCCAAAAAAAAAAAAAAAAAAATTAACTATTGACATAGATACAACATACTCATTACCTCTGACTATGCCATGCAATAAAATATGTACAATATTCTACCATACTTTGCAATGCAACACAAGTTACAAAGAATTAATAGGTACAATTTCTCTGTAACACATTTTTTGTTTCACTATTTATTGCTTCAGTACAAAAAGTGACAGGGAAGATATGAATTCAGGGAGCAAGTTGTGTCATTTTCATTTGAAAGAGTACATAATCTTAATTAAAGTGTGAGAATGTGCCTTCACGTCATAAATGTTGAAAAAAAGATCATTCTGATCCCCTCTTCCAGTCCATGTATTTTTTCATGTTAATGCCAATGACATGGCTTAGTAAGACTGAATTACTAAATCCATCAACAAAATGGTCAGTAAACAGATCTGCAACTTTCTTGTGAAAAATGATAAATTTGTTGTGATTTTGATTTCAAATATTCAAGAAAAAAACTGAAAGTTATATTTGAGTTACGTTCCTCAATATAGTCACATTAAAAAAAACAAAACACTTTACACTTGTTTAATCTGCTTAGTGTATAAAACTGGCGGGGTGGAAGAAGAGGGAGGAGAGTATAACACATGTGTGAAGGAAGAAGGGGTAGAGAACTCTTACCATGAACTGAGCTCTCTTGTGCAGAAATGATATGACAAAAATTATTGTCTGCATTCTTTCCTTAGAGTCCAGTGTATCACCAACTAAATTACTATCTTATTCCCTTTCATGCACATGCGTGCACATGCGCACAGTTGCTAATCATTTGGTTTCACGAGTAAATATGACCTAATGTCAATTCTAAGTTAAAACTGCATTTTGAGGTCAAAGCTAAAACAATAAAACACAACATATGCCAGCAGTAAAAGAAACAGAAGGCATACAAAATTTTTGACATGCACAATGAGTCATTTAAAAGTGCATAAAATGCAATATGAGGTTAGTACAAGTCATGTAATGAAATGAAATTTATTATTTAAGTAAACTAAAATCTCTGAGATAAAAGAATTTCAGTTAGGAAGTCTCTGGAATGCCTGTTGATCAAAGAAGAATCTGAGCCATGAACAATGAAGATGTGCAAAGAATGCAGTTTGAACACAAATTATAGCATCTCAGTTGTCAGCATGAATGATTAGTCTTTAGTCTCTGTATGAATACAATGATATTCATTAAACACATGCAAAGATTGCTACTTATTTCAATCAAAGACTAACTTAGAATGAGAAAACTGTGATAATTGGGATACTGGCAGAATTGCTCATTTATGGCACAATTATATTCAAAATACTGAGAAACAACTGAGACTTTTGGAAAATCTCTTGTTTCGAATGATTTAAGAATTAATTATGAAACATCACATATTTCTTTTGTTTCAAACTGAATTGCAGTCTACTTTTTGATATCATCAATCTTGTATTTCAAACTCTGGCTTGTCATCTATGCTACTGATATGTCTCTAAGTCAAGTTAGTTGCTAGAATGTAAAAAGAAACTGAATAATATTACAAATTTACACAAAACAGCAATTGATTTCCCACGCTAATGCACTGATGGAAAAAAATAAAACAAATTTTTAAAAAAAAGCCCTCAACATCCCATTTGATACATATTGATCAGTCCATTAAGAAATAATACAAAAAGAATAACACTGAATGTCCCCTAAAAACGTATTATTACAAAAACCAATTTTAATGGTAACACTATGGCATGATAACAATTTTCCTTCTTCATTATATAATTCGGCTGGTTGTTACAAAAAATAAAGAAAAAAGTTTCTCTGTCTTTGAAGTCGCAAAGCATTCTCTATGTATAGACAATGAATGCATTAAAAGAGATACAAATGTAAATTATCCAACATTAATGACATTTAACTTTAAAAAACAATGTAATATCTGTTTTGGACATGATGATATACATTAAGCATGAAGCTACATATCACATCAGCAAGACCATGGCATAGAATGTTTCTAACATTCAGAGGTGCATATTATTTGTCAGCTATGTTATCAGTAATATGGCTACAACAGGGTTATGTTTGATATGTGCAAGTTCTATAAGTACAATTACAATACAGAGGTTTAAGACCTCTGATGTGAGACATGCCATTTTTCATGACAGGTTTTACAGCTGATTCAATTTGTCAACTGGGCAGAACTTTCAAAAACTGAATCACTTCATCTGCAGCTAGAACCATGTTCATTGTGTATATTTTTGAAACAATTCATTACTATCTCAAGAATGCCCAATATATTTTCAGCTTTGACTGACCTGTAATTTTGATATTTGAAACAATGACAATTGACAAAGATTTGCATTCACTAATGATTAGATGTGTAATCTGCTCTCTAGAGACAAGAATCTTTCCAAATTTATACTCGGGCTCTTCATGTCTGCAGAGAAAATTGTGTCCCTATGACCAACTCTAAAATAGGCATGGAGTCTTCTAAAAGTTTCTGGGTATTTTCAAGAACTTCAAAATATTTAGCACTGTTTGGGTATTTTCAGGATCTGGAAAACAAGAAGACTGCAATAAGATTTTCCAAGAGATGGCAATGAGTCGAAAAAAATTTATGAAATTTAACCAAAAAAAAAAATGAATAAAACATAAATCAGCAGTCTCCTCTTTGCAGAAGTTCAGTAAAGCATCTTTAACAACTAGCGAATATTCATTTTTCTTGCCACCTCTCCATGAAGTGTCTAATAGCTTGTAAACCACAATTCACTGTTAGTGACATAAGAAATAGAACAAACAATTACAGAAGCCAAAAAGAGCACAGGTACATAACAATAATAATCATGACATCATGTACAGATTCAAAGAAATCATGAGTTCAGCAAACATTAACTTTTCCACGTTCTGACGTAACTCCAAAAACCGCCTAGAAGAAAAATTATAGTGAGGATAGAAAATGAGGGCTATAGACCAGAGAAGTAGTGCAAACTATAAAGTATTATACATCAATGGAAAGAAATTGAACATATGATGTGAACAAATGTGCATGATTTGTCTGCAAGTTAATGCTATTGAAAAAATGGGGTTGAAAGTGTGATACAAAAAAAAGAAGAAAAGTTCATTACATAACCTTTCCAACTCATCCTCATCAATGTATAAAGGTAACTCAATTAGAAATAAGCACACAAAATTTCACATTGATAGCTCCAACGACTTTTTTTTTAAACAACTTTTTTTAGAGCGATACCCAACACAACCATAATCCAGGAAATCTTAAAAAAAAAAAATGAAATGTTTCTCCCTCCCATTCACTTGATGGAGCTGAGCCTGGGTTCTAGACCTAGGGGTTGAAGTGGAAGTTCTAGTAGAGCTACAACTAGCTTTATTTCTGTCTATTGTTCTAGTTGAGGTGCTTGGTTGATTTCTATCAAGTGACTCAGCTGATTCACCATCACTGTCACTAGATCTAGATCTACCCTGCTCACTCCTCTTATCCCATTCATGTGTGTAATACATCTCTTGAAACTCATTATTGATCCCCTCATGTTCATCAAAATCTTCCATCTCCTAGAGAAATCCATGACTCTAGCATTTGAGATGCAATTTCTGCAGCAAATCATGCTAGGGGGACAATCAGATTTATGTTTTGAAGCCATGGCAACATTCGAATCACAACCGATACACGATCGAACTTCATATTCGCCTCCTGTAACACTTTGCGGACATCTAAATATAGAAACTTACATCAAGTTCGTCTTCTGAACTGGAAACAAACATTTTATACTACTGGATGTGTTGAATTGGAATTGCTTGTGGTTTTATTACTCTAGTGCTGTTGACCGCAAGGTACGGCCGATCGCCATAGTGTGGAAGATTATCAGCCGCACAGTGCAGTCGACCGTAGGGAATGAGTTAAAGCATATGAAAAAATCCAGGTCTATTTATCAATTCTGGGGATTATAAATCAAAACATTTTCCTAAAAGTAAAATTTTCTTTGCCTAAAGACTGATTTCAATTTAGGTCCAGTTTCTATTTACAAACTTTTGAAAATAATATGAAAGATATTTACATTCAATAGAATGAGCGTTGTGAAGAACATGCTGTGAATGAAAACTCTTGTTATTTATTATCTTTCTTGGTTCAGAATTCTTTGGTTTTATCATTTATTTTCTAATGACCAGATGCAGTAGTTTTGCATCACTGCTGTGACATGATTATAACATAATCACAAGAAAGCCTAATAATCTTTTCATATGTCAGTTCACTTGACAGAATGGTAAAACAGATCCTAAGTAGGAGGTAAAATCTACCTCAATTTCACAAATCAAGTTACACATGCAAAATGAAGATGTAAATGTATTTCATTTCTTATCACAGTCTACACATTTTCACAAATCTTGAACTTGTATGATTCAAAGTGGACAAAAATTGTAGATGACAATTTTCATACCTTTAGGTGATACATCTAAATCTTTGAAGCAAAACAAATCTCCTCTAAACAAAAAATTCACCCACAGGAATCTCAGGGTAATATAATTTATAGAACTATATATTCACGATGCCAACGCACTTTTGACTATGGAACAAAACAACAGCTAATTAAAAGTTCTTTTGGCTGCGGAAGAGGTAGTATCTTACACCTGTCCTGACAGAATTTATGGAAGACACCCTTATAATACTGACAGCCTTTTTTTTTGAAGACTCAAGACAGATAGTTGAACTGAAATACTTTCTTCCCCTATACCAAACTGAAATACTTTCTTCCCTTCCACCAAAATTTATTTCACTGCTGCCTTCAGTAAATTTCGCCTTCTTAACAGAAAAACAGTAAAAAACCACTGCCCAGTAATAAGTGAGGAAATTATTAGCTGCAAAGAAAATTTTTGGATTCCCTCAGTTATTCTAGTCTTGTTTTGCTAAAAAAGACCACAGAAGTATTATCTCAGCTTATTGTTCCAGTTCTTGGACAAGATGATGTAGACTCAAAAATATAAAAATAATATTGATACTGACATGCTATATATAACTTTCAGCCACTGGATTTGAACTTGTGGAGCCATGTTGTAACCTTTTCTGTCTAGGTGGAGCTTTCATAACATATGGCATTGTATTCTTAGGAGACAAATCATGTGGAGATCTTGCTGGACTGTAAGATGACTCTCCATTCTGTTGCTGGAGCATGCTAGCTACTAGTGCTTTGTGTTTCTCCATTGCTTTGCCCACTTCATGATCATGGTAATTGAACGCTGGATTTTCTAACCCACCATGAACTTCTCTAGTGTCTCTCAAGGGATAAACTTCATGACCTTTTCCTTCTCCTTTGCCTGTGAAGCCATAAGTATTACTTGGATCGCTGTTATCATATGAACCTCCTCGGGAACGCTCCCCATCAGGTTCTGGGCAGTATCCGCTATCAGCATTTGTAGAACGTGATGAACGATCACTATCTTGCTTTTGAAGAACACCTGCGTAATGATGATAATCTGACCCTGGTGGTTCAAGACTATCACAGTCATCATGATCCTGATATTGATAATTGTGTGATTTATCAGCACCATTGGGAATGGTACGCTTTCGTGGAGGAGCTCTTGGAGGGGATTTTATTTCCACACTGGCATGGATATGACCATATTTATCTGGCTGTGAGGTGACTACGGATAGTTGTTGCTGGCCTGCATTTGGATATGATGGGGATCTTACAGGTGCATCATCACAGTGTCTGTTCATATGGTGTGACCCAGTATGATACATTTGTTGATCTTCATAATCTGAATGCGATCTGTTTCTGTGCCCATAATAATCATCATCATAATCATAGGCTTCATCCCTGTAATGGTATCTAGACTGAGATTGACCACTGTGCTGGCTAAAATTATTTTCAACTGCAACTGGATCTGGCTCAGCATGAGGGAAATCTCCAGGATCATAACCCACTGCTCCTTCAGCTTCGATGTCGTGACCTGCATCATCAGAGAATTGTCCTTCAATAACTCCATAAGCAGGTGGAGCATCTGATGCAGCATTCTGTTGCATGCGTCGTTGACGTCTTTTCTTTCTAAAGCTTTCATACAAGCGTCCTGCTTGAGCATAGCTGTAATTGTGTTGAGGCACAGATTCCCCAATTTCTTCTAATGGTGAGACACCGTTTATTGTCCAGCCTGGAAGAACTTCACGTATTTCATCTGTGAAAAAAAAAAATGGATATGCTATAATACATATATGAACCATATACCAATGAAGAAGGCAAAATCATAGATCTGCTGAAACATATCATTTTGTAGAAGTATCTTGAATTACAAGACATACATTGTTGATCAGTAACTAACTAAATATATTTAAAAGAAATAAACAAACAAAAAATATGAAGAACTAGCAAGTTGAATATTGATGAAATTGATAGAGGACTAAAACATATCATGCAGACCTGTTTGCACAAAGTGAAGCTTTCAGTATTGAAGATCTTCCCTATCCATACTTAATTAATGATGATTATTTCAAAGAGAAAATGCAGTGCCAATCAACCAATTAATGACATCCTTTGGCATGAAAAGAACAACTCATGTAATATTTGTAATGAATCCATTTGGTTTATTATTATTATTAGTTCCAAAGCATCACTGGTATCTTAATGAACACGCCATGCTTGAATAATATTTCTTATGGCACTCTTTTGTAGGATAAAGAAAAGAGAAATTTGAATAGTTTCAGAAACAAAGAACTACTCAACAATGAAAAGAGGCTGACAGTGGTACCAATACAAACATTGTTTAAATTTGTTAGTTGTGCAGAATTAAAATCATGAATGCCATATCATCATTAATATAAGACAACACCATAATTTATCTCAACAGTTTGAGATTTTAGTGAAAAATTATTTCCTTGTCTAGATACCACGAGTAATGCCCATGTGTGCCCCTTCATTTATTTCATCATTTCGGTTGTGAAGTATTTAATTTGAAATATACAGTCTGATAACTCGTGCCAATGTGAATACCATCTAGATACTATAAACCTGCAACAAAACCTATAAAAGGCTTATGGACTCAAAAACTACTGAAATCCATCTGAAATTTGGCACACAACATTGTTTCATAAAGATCTGTGTTTCTACTTACATAAAGCTAAAAAAAAGCTTACTATGTTTGGCATTATTCTAAAAATGTGATAATAAATGAAAAATAAACTCGCGTGAGTATTTGACCCCAATCGTCCGTTCACCAGAATGACGTGTTCAAAAGACCAAATACGTTTTCTTTGAGTAACATTCAGTTTAATCATCCAAAATACCAACATCAAGGTGCACACACTTGCCATACACTTTAGATCTCAAGGAAGGATCAGTTTGACCTACATTTAAAAATTCTCCCAAGAAGGCCATGGGTTCTCTCCTAGTAGTGTGTAAGTTTAATTTTGTTTGAAGTGTCATGAGCAAACAATCAAATTATCTTATGCTTTATACGGACATTTTCAAAATGTTCTATGGCAAAAATAAATTGTAAGCAAATTGTATCTGGAAAGAAATCACTTTTTTTAGATGTACCTTCGGTCACACGAGATAAGTGAGGTTTAGGAAAAGTCTGCCCATTGAGCTGATTCCAAGACATTTCATGCATGCCAATATCTTGAAACTCCCAGTCAGACTCCAAATTCTGAGGAAATATTCAGATTGTTATTGATGAGGATAAGAACAACAACAGTCAGGTTCATTTTGCCTTGGGATTATGGCTCAGAGGTAAGAAAGTTGTCAAAATCTTTAACCAACACAAAAAACAAAAAAAAACTGAGACAATATGAATGTTTATAAATTTTGCTATATACACTAGTAATTTCCCTGACACCTCACAGTTTCAAAAGAAAATCATTCAGGACTGTTGCCTTTTTGATATAGCAGACAATAACCTAGGTGATACTAATACAAAAGAAAACAATTACTGAGGATGTATAAAGAATTATGAAATATATTTATCAGTCGATTTGACTGGATTTTCCGTCTTCTTCATTCCTATGACCATATAAAAATTCTCTAACTAAATAATCTGAGAGAATATACTTTTGAAAAGCACATGAATTTTTGTTTCATCAGATTTAGAAAAGTTGTATGGTGAAATTTCTCAGTGATCTAAACAAACATTATCAAAACATAATTTACCCCCAGATCATAAATAGCTGCTGTAGAGGATTTCATTCTGCTGACTATTCCATGAGAACGGATAATAAGGTCACCATGTTCCCATTCTGCAAATCTGAAGTAGGTCAAACATTCAGCGATACTGCTACCAGAATCTTGAGCTTCACCTCGTTCTTTCTGTGTCAAATGCTCTCGATATACTCTTTGAATCAGCTTGCCAAAGCGAAACTGGACAAAGAATGAACAAAATTGATATAGATTTTTAAGAGAGAGATTTTGTTAAATATGCAACAACTTTCAATTTTAACATCACTAATGTTGCCCCTGTTGATATAATATACCATGCTATATACATGTATATAATACACAAGAGATAATTTTCATACAACCTCATGTTTCACTGAAAGTATTCCACAGATGTTTTCCATCTCTGTCTGCAAGCTTAAAATTTTTTAACTATTATTTTATATTACAACAAAGATTTTAATTTCTACAAGATGCACATTTTGCTCTGTGTTGGTTGAGAGACCTAATGTTCCTTAAAAAAGAAAAAAATGTTCCAGTTTCCTGTAAAAATAATTAACTTCATTTCATTAGTTCTATATATGTGAAAAAAATAAGACATCTATCTAACTGGCAAATGATTCTTTTAAAATGATTTTGAATCACAAACAAATCTAAGGAGATATTACTAAAATCAAATTCTTTCACTGAAGAAATGATCAAAAGTTACCCTAATTTCACATGACTGTCCTCTTGCTATGGCTAATTTGGCTGAGTCAAGGCCCATCTGTAAGCGTCCCAGAATTTTGGGATGAGTCTGGTTGACCATAATAATCCAGGGCTCTGTGGAATAAAAGAGATGATAAATCATTATATAATGTTCTCAGTTCAGTAGGCTTTGTACTTAATGCAACTATGTCTATATGTACAAACAGCATCCTCTCCAATAAGACTATTATAATTTTCTCTATAGTGTATGTAACTTAAAACTATTTCACCAAAAAAAAAAAAAAGAAAAAGAGAGAGAGAAGGAAGAAGAGATAATATGTATGATGAAATATTAACAATTTCTTTTATATTTTCAATTTAATCAATTCTTCCTGAAAATTCTGAAGACCTGTAGTCCATTTAAAGGATGCTGTAATAATTCATGACTGGGATGACCAAATTAAGATTAAAAATTTACCATCCTGGTAACACATTCCACAATAGTGGCCACAACCTCGACCAAAGTGTAATACAGGATGCAAAACAAGGGGTCGACTCAAAATTTGGTCTCTGAATTCATCTATCTCTTCTTTTCTAGAAAAGCAGTATATTCTGAAAGTATACAAATGCACCAAATGAAAATCAGCATTTCTAACTGATTATATGAAATAAACAAAATTAATAATGAATCCAATGAATTATCCAATAAATATTATTTTCACGTCTGGTCGAAATGCAGTTCCTGTTTCTCTACTTAAAATTAATTTTCGTGTGCATCTTGGAAAAAGAAAAACATTTTAAAAAGTTTAGTTTGGCTAGTTTTATATGTTCTTAATTTTATCTGACATATTGTATAATCTGTCTTCTATATCATGAATATGTGACTTCAAATCAAAACTTAAGTTCAAAGATTCCAAAATCCATTTACATTTGCAACCAATAATTTGTAGTTCATTTCTTGGGTCAAATAAATTTTTGATTAAATGTTTGAATATTGAATACATTTCTTCTTCTTTTCTTTTTCAGCATTTGATTTTGGACTAATTTTCATTAAGTACTAATCATTGCCATAAAATATCTCTGTTCAGAGCACTATCCTGATCATAATTTTTCAGCAAAATCAGCAGCTTTAGCTTTAACTTTTATCATGTGCAATCTGATATCATTATAACCAGGGAAGCCAATAGATTTTTGTTCCGCAGATATCATTCACTTATTTATTAATAACTCATGATGAGACCTTCAAAGTTTAAAAATTTCAGATTATAAAATCAATGCATATTAATAATGCGATGTAGCTGTTCTATTTCATTACATATAGGATGATATTATCCCTATATTTTGGGGTGCACATCCCATTGTATATTTCTATCAATTTGTAAGCCATGCTGTGATAACAAAATTTAAGAAAAAAAGAAAACATTATTGACCTTTGTCCAATTTGAAATATATTATTTATTTTGTAACTAACTTGTTAATTAGACAATATTATTTGAGATGCGACACAATGAAATCAGGTTCTCATCAAATTTTGACCATATGGAATTATTGGTACCAAAGTTAAGCTTATCCATTTGCCTTTCTGTGCATGAAAAAAATTTTGTTCTACCTTAAGCAGAAGTCGAGCTATTGGCAAATTAAAGACGGGGGTGATCTGTTGCTGCAGCTCAATTTAGTGAGAAAATGGCCGATCACTTTTGTAAATCCTTATTAATCTTTATTAGCCCATGCCGCTAAACTGCAAGTTTGGGGCCTTTACTCAGTCTATTTCAGCAAATTTAAATCCGGAATGCATTGTTAGATTGATGTTGAAGGGTTCTGTGAAGAAAAAAAAATTACGTTAAAAATTTGTTCACTGTTGAAGAACATGTGATTCTCCAGTCGTCTCAGTTTGATGAGGGCCTGATTTCATCGTGTCACATCTCATTTGGAGACAATAGAGCAGTGCAAAATTTCTTGAAATTTTCCTCCAGTTTTGAATAAGAAAAGAGGTTAAAATCAACAATCCAAGTTTGAATACATTTGTCTCATGGCCAGTGGAAATGAGACGTAAGTCGCTGGGCTAGAACCGAGAAATCGGACTTTGAATGTGATGAGGGGGGTCAGATATCGATTTATTGCAGAAATCGAAAGTGCATTCATTTCTGAACAAGACAATATCGGTCTTATCCTTGATTTATAAGTCTTTCTTCGTTGTAGACTCGGGTTTTTGTCAGGTAGGTATGCAGATTTATGCGTTCGACCGTCCATTTAAACTTGATTTTCTCGGAATTTCGGTCATTGCTGGAGGTCCCCCTTTGTCTCTTAAAACTGCAATATCTCTGGCTAGAATAAAGCTAGCTCAAAACTTTTTTCACCATCTGAAAGGGTATGAAATAAGCTTTCACGTGATACCAAAAACCCCATATGGTGAAAAACTGACATACGTCTCATTTTGACTGGCTGCGAGACATTTTCTACAATACATCAATATCAATTATTATAAAAGAATATTTCCAATACTTAAATCAATGTTTCTCAAAAAAAATATTCTGGGGCAGACACTACATTATACATCTCTGGATGGCACTGAGTGTCAAAATTTATCTGTGAAACTGGTTCCAAAGTGATAAGTAAACGTTCTTTTTCAATACAAAATTAACTCAGATGGTCTTAAATGCACTTTTATAGTAAAGTTAGTTTCCTGTCTCCAATCCAGAAAATACACAGCTAATAACTTACCTTCTGTATGGGACAACATTGACCATTCGCTCCGTCGATTCAACCCCTGAGCCATCAGGAAGAGGTCGAACAAGACGGTACAATACATTGTTGTTGACATTGATTGAGTCTAGACTAGCTATTACCAATGCTTCTGGAAAGCCTTCCATTCCCACCTGAAGCAAAAAAAAACCCATAAAACTATTATGAGCATTTCTTGAAACTGTCCTGTGATAAAAAAATTATAATTTTTAAACAGTTTAGAAATGCAGTGGAAACTATTTGACTTTTACACTTTTATTTTAATCTGAGGCCTTTTACCGCCACCTATACCTTAGGTCAGTGTTTTTTTTATTCCCTAAATTAAACTATCTTCTGATTCAACTTGACAGATTTATTCTGAAGCACCTGTCTAGTGGCAGATCGTCTATGGAGGTAGTCACTTCAGAAACAGAGATAAACGATAAAGAGGAAGAAAGTGAGCAGCAAAAGACAAGAGAGAAAAAAGAGAGAGAGAATGAATGAAAGAACAGAAAAAAAAAAGTAACAGGATACTAGTGGAATGAGTGTAAGCATTAAGGTCAACTAAGTTGGCTTCTGTAAATCTATTTTTTAAAAAAAAAGGGGGGGGGGAGGGGGGGGCATGAAGAAAGAAAGAAAGAAAGAACAAATTTTTAAATCAAGAAACAACAGTGGAATAAATGCATCAATTTTAAAAGAATTTGTCAATTTATATCCGTCAGGAAAAATAATCTGATGACAGATATCCAGTATATTTAAATCTGTCTTTACATTTTAATATTACTATAAGGTAACTGACAGTAAAACACACAACATACACACACACAAACTTAAAGAGAGAGGAGAGAGCGAGAAAGCAAGAGATTCTGGAAATAATTTTTAAATTAAAACAGGTAAGGCAAAAATGCAAACGATTTTGTTCCCAACAAGCTTTTTTAAATGCATGCACTTTCTGTGACAGGTTCAAGGTCTATTTCAAGAACTAGATCTAAGTATAGGCCAGTTCATAGGCCAGTTCATTTAAAGACCTGGGTCTGCTTAGTGTTACTTTGCTATCCGGACCCGAGTCAGTTTAGCCTAAGTGTTACGGGTTTACTAAGTATCCTAGTGGGATCAGTTTTCGAGGCAGCGAAAAAAGACCAAATATCAACAAAAACATAGAAATTAAAGTAGAATTTTCAGTTACATTGGGAAGATGCATCATTGATAGGTCTAGATCTGCATGTATGATGATTTGCGGTCCGAATGAGCCGATATGTTGATACTTAGAGCCTCCATGTGAATGGGTCAGATCCAAAGCTACCGTAAGTATTGTAATGTTTTAGGGCCTTGTCTGTTGTGCTATTGTTGAAAATTTACTTAAGTTACACAGAGAAGACTCCTGAAGAATTCGAAAATGCTTAGAACTTACTCTTTATTGCAAAATTGACTCTTTGCGCACCATCTCCCAGGCTAGCCTAGAAACGAAACAAAGGAAGTCACGCATGCACAATCACAAAAAAATGGTAAACACGAAAACACATCAGGTGGTGAAAAACAGTTTCTTGAGGACCCTAACCTAACCTTAAAAAAAAAAAAAATTTTTTAGAGATAAAAAACACTAATTCTAACCAAACAAGCATTTCAAATTCAGCATATGATGAAAATGTGGCACCTAAATCCATTAGAGATACATGTAGTTGACTGTGACTGGATGCTTACTAAGGGGCGTTTCTAAAAATAGCTCCGGGTCCGTTTAGCAAAAAAAAAAATCTATAGGGACCCGGGTCCGTATAGCTACTTTGTAGTTTAACGAAAGAAAGTAAAAAGAAGCTATCTTCATATTTTGGACACATATCACTGGCAATCGCTGTACCTTCAGGAATAAAAATTTGTTTTGGGCAAAGTCCAGTTGCTTAGTTCCAATTTACTATGTGGGCTTTCAAAACTTTAATTTAACTCTGCTGGTCTAGATCTAGACTCAAGATCTACTGATGAGCCACTGAAAGATGGCCAAAGTATACTAACAAGAAACCTACCTCAATCAGGTGAGATCACGGAATCACTGATCTCAATGCTGTTTTTTTCTTTCAAACGTTCGTTTACTTTGATTTTATAAACGACAAATGACCAACTAAACACTTTTGTGTGCGGTTTTCAAAACCAGGAAGTAGGCACAAACATGAGACAACCCGCCATATTGGAATGAAAGGTTGACAGTCAACATGATCAAAGTAGGTCACAAAGGTGCGACAAGGAATTTGTCACAGGGTTTCCCCGGTGTACAGGTAAAATTGTTTCATTAAATATTTATGTTTCTTGACGTGTCTTTCTTGTCTTTCGTCTCCCATCTTTCGCCAAGCAATTTCAATGATGGCACAATCAAACTTAAATAATTGTTGTATATGTAGTTTCATCATTAAAAGAAGTCAGTATTAATTTATTACGAGTTTTATATAATCAGCGACCCATGTTGGACAAGTTCAATACTGTTGGCAGATTGGAAAGTAACTGTCATTTTAGAATTAGTATAATTGCTTTTAAAGTGAAACAAGTAAACTCAAGCATCCTGTAAATCTAGATAAAATGAACTGGTTTCGAAGCCTATAATGTACTGAAAAAATGATGGGATATGATGATAATATGGTAATAAATTCAAGATCTCATCACTTTTCACTCTGTTAAAGTAAAAATTGTGTTTGTTTGTTTGTGGCCTCTTGTTTGACTCAGAGTAGTGTAAGCATTGGCATCTGTGATCTCATGTTAACTATGTAATTATTGCGACACTCCTTTGACTTGTGATAAGGGGTGCAAACATCGATACATAACATAGTTTTATATTACAACGATCCGTGTAATCACACTATTCTATTAATCTCTTCACTGCTAACAACAGCAAGAGGTACGTTCCACAGACTGTGGTACTTCAAAAAAATGGTCTCAGGTGTGTGAGCCATTGATGGCCAAGATAGCCTCCGTTGGGCGACTGAAATCGTACGCGGGAAAACATAGACCCACGTAATACGTCTACGGTCAGCTCACCACCAACCAATCCCTCTCTCCCTTTCCCAGTTCATAAAACTAGAGAAAATAAAAGCATTTGCATAGGAAGTCAGGCGACATTGGTTTCATTCTGTCAAAATACGATGAGAATCATAAATATGATGAAGTTTAACCTCTTTTTTTTATCATTAAAATAACCTCTTTTTTATCATTAAAAGTATTGATTCTCGGCTTGTTGTTTTGTTCAACCACTTTGACGATTTAGTAGGAATACAGTTAAGGGTCTTCT
>JBCEWB010048693.1:0-27684 GCA_039654565.1 Peronia peronii | reverse complement strand
CCCCCCCCCCCCCCCCCCCCCCAAATCCCCTCAAAAAAAAAAAAAAAAACGGGCGAAGTTGTAGCCCATTTTATTTGGGTTCAAGGAGTTGTTTGGATTCCATATGATCCTTATTCGGAAATGGTTGGCCACCTTGTCGGTGTATACATTTTGATCTAGATGACCTCCCTTCGCAAACGGAAGCGAAGATTTCCATAGAGACTGGCCATCTTGACTTGGCCCTAATATGTGGTAGAAAGAATAGATCTTGAATTTTTTCATGTGCAGTGAATAAACATTTGTTCTTTATGGAATAAGGAATTAGACACCATACTGAACCAGGATGAGTCAGTCAGTAACTTCCATGGGCCAGAGGTACTTGCTACAAGCAGCTCATATGGCGCAGCGTTTTATTTATTATGATTATTTGATGTTGACATTGAAATGAATATCAACATAGTGCATCGTGTCATGTATTTTTCTTGCCCACTTTGCGAAAATGTCGTTGGTGAGTGCTGTTTTATGTGAGATAAGCATCTGGCCGATCTATAGGAGCTGCTGTTTTTTGGAGCAGAGCATGACCATAAATGATATGATACAGTCTGGTGAAACATATGAGCACTGGGGTTATAGAACTAGTCAACTAGACTAGATTATCCCCGTGTTTAGTGTACATGCTCTAAGCGTTTCACAATCTATTGCTAGAAGATGTACCCAGTTCCATAATCTCCTTAGGCCTAAACCAAGTCATTCATAACAAAAAAATCAGTGAGCTCTTTTCAACAGAGGCGAGACTGAAGAGATCTTTAGTCTTATTTCAATTAACGTTTGGATATCCCTGCACTTTGTGAATCATAGAAACACGTCTTCTGAACATGTATTGGATCAGTAAGATCATTTTTATTCTGGACAGAACTCATTTTAGATTCTGTTTTGGACACTAGTTCCTGCTTCATGTCATTTGAAAATGTCAGATATTCAGGAGACTATGTAGTAAAGGAAAAATAATGATGATAAAGGAAAACTAATGAGGAACTTGATAGCATTGCATGCAAAGAAATTGTCTTGCATGATATACATGATATGATAATGAATTGTTTAAAGTTCTGTCGGTTTTGCATCAAAAATATAGTTTTGCTGGATCAGATCTGCCACCAGCTACCATTTCTTACCTCTTCGATCCAGTGTTCTGACCACTGAGAGGTGTTTCACATTAATACGCAAATTTTTGATGTATCTCACAAGTAAATGATTGGCACATGAGATAGCGATGAGAACCCAAACCAGGCATAACCTTCTTCTTCCTGTAACAATTAGTAACATTGAATAACTGTTGATGTTTCTGATTGCCTTTGAGAAACGAAAGAATGGGTATTAAGTTGACTTCTGCGTAGTGATGGGACAATGTGCGAATGAGGATTTGCTGTGTATGGAAAGAGAGAAACTTGATGTTTCATGTTTAGGAGCTGTTTTTGTACGTAGGAGATAGGACAGAATGATTTTTAAAATCTACCTATTTGGGCAAGTAATCAGTGAAATAATATGGTAGATTTACTATCCCTCTTTCATATGACATATGTATTTCCAAATAGCCCAAAAGTGGAGATAGAGCAACAAAGAACTGAACTGATGTGATGCTTAGCATTTTTGTTTCTAGATATAAAAATTGCATTTTAAGACAGTCGCTCTCATCCCTCCCAAATCTGTTGATTTAAGGTTATTTCCAAAAATAAAATATATATGAAATTGTCTGAAAAACTTCAAACTCAAAGATCGTTAGTGGTGTATTTCAAACAGCTCTTACCAGAAAACTGTATGTTGAATATGTATAATTGTCTCCCAGGTTTGATTAGGAATGATATGATGTGCCGTGCAACTTTCTGTAGAATGAAAATAAGGGTGCTCTGACCAAAAGTATTTTGGCACAAAAATTATGACCACCACTTCTTGTCAACTGTATCATCATCACATCACAAGATCTAAATTGGTTGTTGGAAGCATAGACTTTTATATTTTAAAAAATTTTTGAATATTGTCAGAATTAAGGTGCGTGGTCATTTCAGTCAAAATATCAGACTGAATTTTTCTGTTTGGGATATGATTTTCATGGACGACTTGCTTCATTGTAATGTGTGGATATTTGTAAATCATCTGTTGGTCAAATTAACCCACTTCTCATATACCACTAAACAGTATCTTGAAATATCTGCAAGTAATTCTGTTCTAAACTATAAAATTAAAATACCTAAATTTACGTACTACAGTGCACGGAATCCTGGATGATGGAAAGTAGTGGATTTATTTTATGTCTTACATGATTGCACCTATCAGGATGGCTTTGTATCTAGACAGAAAGGGCAATAAATGTCTCTGAATTGGGAGGAATCAGTTGAATTTATCTTTGACTTTTTTTTATTGAAATGAAAGCAGCAACAGTATAGCCAAAGTATGAAGCATGAGTATTCCATGAGGTTTTTGCCATTAAAATTTGTTAATTTTTCCTTTTGCAGCAGCCATGTGAGTAGCTCAGGAGCAGAATCAACAGTACAGCCACCACAAACTGCTGAAATTCCAAAGCCAAACAATGCAGCACTTCTGTATTTAGATGACTTAGGTAATATATTTGTGAAGTATTTAATCACATAATGTGTATTTGAAATACTACTGTCTTTGCCATATATATATTAATTGTCCTTACAAAATGTTATCATTAATTGGGTAGAAAAATATTTTCTTTCATTGCAAGTTTATGAGCCTCTGCATCAGAGATGAAAATAACTCAAGAAATTTGCCATGATAAGAACAATTGAGCATGATGATGACCGTAAGAACAGCATGACAGGATTGAATTTTAATCCTTAGCAGATTGTAGGGAAATGGCAGATTCCAACCTTCATAGTGATTTTATGGGTTCAGCCATGGGTTATTCTCACTGTGGCTTATCAGACTGACACACATAGAGATAATACCTCATATTATGAGTTTATGTATGAGCTAAAGTTGCTCGAGTTTATCACATTCTGGGATAACTTTCCACCTGTTTCATCAAAGTTCAGTTCATTCATTTTAAATTCTTTTGGCCTGTACTGACATGATGCTTTCCTTTGTTTTCTTTTCAGTTCCAGAAGAAGATTTCAAATATGTCATGTTTGATGACAATCTAGTCACAGTGTCAGATGCTGGAAAAGAGCTTGGAGAGTTCACTGTGACAGTAGAGCCTACACGTTTTAAAGGACTAGAATGCTTTTTAATTCATGCAAATAGCCATGGGTCAATTGATGGAGTCCCTTGTGGAACATCTATTGTTTGTCATGTTTCAAAATGCTTAGAGACATTGGAGCAGCAGCACCATGAATATGTGAAGGTAAATAGATAAGTTTGTGGCTGTTGTAGGATATTTTTTACGAAAAATAATATGGCTTATTGAAGTATTCTACCAAAAATCTACTTTCAACAAGTATGGTTTAAAACTAAGCATCAAAATATCAGTTAGATGAGCTGAACAAAAACCATAAACCATCACATTCTTTTTTTAATCAGTATATCATAAGATCATCAGTTTCTTACAGATTATGATTTGAGATGAATCACTACAAAACATGACAAAAATAATATCAACACTGTTTGACATGCCAGCTTTAGACAGTTTAAAAAGACAAATGGGCCACTGCTTGCACAGTTTTATTTGTCAGTCCTTTGATATGGTTCATGAAGGATATGTTCCATCTCTCCATCTTAACTCAATCCATGCCAGTATGTTTTCCACATTTTTGCCAGGCCACAATTTTGATTTGGAGATTTTTTATATATAAACAAATGGCATGGAAAGAGTTAAGAGCCAATTTTTTTAATTTTTTTTTTTTGTTTAAAGAAAAAGAATTATTTAATTTGATTTAGTTTTTGCATTTGGACATGTTTTAGAAGTAAAACATTAAAACAGTTAATATGTCCCATGTTATGCTATCCATGATCCATGGCTGTGAAGAACATCACAATTATATGCTGCTTTTTTCTTCTCTTTCCCATTATTCTCAGCTGGATAATTGTCCCCTAGATCGCAAAACTTTCCTGATGAGACAGAGTGATGGTTACACAATAAACAGGGTCATCACACAAGGAGAGGTAGGAAAAATATCATGACAATTGTATTTGTTGAACAAAAGTAATGCTATACTGCAAGTGAACTGATATTTCTCAGTTTCTTGAAGGCAATAAACCAATGCATGGTTAAGTTCACTACAACATAGCATATGTACCCAATGAGTTCGAGAGGATAATTGTATTGGCTCTTCAAATTTTAAAAACGTGGCAATGATCATTCTATGAATTTGCTGAAGTGATTTGTATTTTGTTACTTTGCAGGATGTTCAGAGAACGACAAAGACAATTCCACATGAACAGATGAGAGGTTTCATTTCAGAAGGTAGATAATGGAAAGTTATTTGCTTTTTTGACAAGGTTGGAATTCATAGTAAACTAACTGAGAAGAATGAGAGCAGTTTGGCCAACCTTGTGAATAAATGTGCATTGGCAGAATATCGTGTGTTAGGCATGAAATCCCTTCTTTGCTCATGGGAATAGCATAACAGTACACGTAGCTAAATACTATAATATTATGTCAAAAGGCTGTCTGTTCCCACTCAGTATTTTTCTTAAATAAAAATGAGAGGTCTGCAGTGCCAACTTACAGACCTGACATTGCTTGAGTGAGTTCAGATTTCAGTGGATCTTGTCTTGAGATATTTTATCATGTTCAAAGCACTAAAAAACTTTGGTTTATATTTGTAATGCTCATGTATATTGCTCTGATTGTTTGCAGGCTCAAATCTTCTGCTGCATCGACTGCTGATAGAAAAACCTTTGGAGGAAGATCTGCAGTTCATTTCATTTGATTCAGACACTAATTTATGCCCAGTTATATATGTAAGTAATTTACCACAGAATTTATGTAAAATTTTTGTGGAGGTTTTCAGTTGATTACTTATAGCATGCTCTTTGTCACCCAAGCTAGAATGATAAAGACAGCACAACAAAAAAATTGACCAGGTGATTCAGTTTTTCTTGTTCGTGAGTACTTTGATGATGTTTTTTGGATTTGTTCCATCCCAGGTCTTATGGCCATTTAAGCATAGAGTTTGGCCTGTAGTGACATGATGCTTTCCTTTGTTTTCTTTTCAGTTCCGGAAGAAGATAGGGCATTTGAGCAGAGTTTGAAAAATTGTGTAATGCATTTAGTTAAACATTATTTTTTTAAAAATAGTATATTAAACCTTTCAGTTATAAGAAAAGAGGATTATTTCAGTTTTAAGTGATGCCCAGTTTGGTGGGAAGAAATTTTGGGTAGGAATATCGAATTTAGAAATTTTTTCTCCCCTGCACTGTATCTTCCTATTCTTCATCTGAATTTTAGCTCGAATGATTTTTTTAATGTAGTTTATCTTGTACATGGGACCTCTGAAGTATATTTGCTTGTGTCTGAGAAGGCTAGACATCGTGCAACATTGAATATTAATGATTTAAAATCAACTCTTTGTACCCACACATATGATATGTCAGGTGAAGAACAGGTATGAGGAATTGTGAGGTGTACATTATAAGTCTGTAGCATGTTAAATGTGGGATGTGTAGCAGAGAAAGAATAAGAATAACCAGAAGAATAGTTTTAAGATTTGATTGTTTTCTCAGAACCAGGTAGTTAGATTAGCACCCTTCTGATCAGAAGACCATGAGAAAATTATCAGTGTAGGGAAGTCAGCTGTCGATTAAATGGCTTCTACATTTAATTCCTCCTATCAGTTCAGTGTTTGGTTGCTGGATGTGTAGCAACAACTATATACAGACAAATAATTTAGAAAACATAACTGACTCAATCTGTTTATGAAATAGGCTTTGACAAACCAGGAATTACTGTTGTTAGACCTTATAAACCAGAAATTTTCAGATGCTACAGTAACTTGAAAATGATTGTCATCAGTGCATGGTGTGTTAAGTGGACTTTATAGACAGATGAATCAATGCACAAAGCTTAGTTTAGGACTGAAGAAATATTGAAATATTGCCCTTTCAAATCAAATAAGTTACCTGATTTTAGTAAGGTAAAGTTGTTGGAGCTTTTGGGACAGAAACATTCTCAACTGAACCTAGCTGTTCAGTAACTTTTGGGAAAACAACACAGAAAAAGTTATTATTATAAGCAAAAAGATCACATTTCTCAATGTATGGTATTAAAATATTCTCAAGTATCTGATCCAGCTGTGAATGGTGTGAAATTGTTATTCTTCTATATTAAATATATAGTCCAGAAAATGAAAGTGATCAGAAATAAACAAATTTAATTCAAAACCTATGTGTGAATAGGTTCATATCATGACTAAATATTTAGACGTCAATATGACAAAGTGAAAACTAATGATCCCTGTAACTTATCTAGAATAGGTTATAAACATAGCCACTGTTGGAAGTTTTGCATAGCTTTTGTTGTCTTACGAGGGTTATGATGTAATCTCCCAGAAACGTCTTGATGAACGCACACAAACAGTTGAGGATGTCGAGCTGAGAGTTTACGGTATAGAAAGAACAATCAACTCCACAGTGGATTTACCAACCACTTGGCAGTCATATTTCATGAATGATGGGTAAGACCAATTTCCTGACTACCAAAATTACAAGACATCTGTCTGAAGTTAAAGGTGGTCATAGATCATTTATGATAAGATCAAGTCATCATCCTTGTAAAAAGATGTAGTGATCATTAATTCTGCAAGACTGTTTCTGTTTGCATCAGTGAAAAGGTTTGTTTAATCACATATACATTAAGTTGATTTGAATAGACTAGTAAAAACCTATAAGAACAGATGCTCTCCAAGGCAAAGATATTTATACACTATGAAAAAATAAAAATCTTTTGATTCATCGCTCATTTTATTACATATGTTTCGATAATTCTCACCAGTGACATTATGATTCAGTTGGAAAATGATTTTTTAAAATATTAGAAAAAGTCATTTCTACCATTAACGTATGTCTGGGATATACCAGTAAAGCTTTATATATCATGGATGTGCAAACTGGCCCACAGCATGTTTTTAGTTTCGCCACCACAAGGTAATAAATCACCTGTCAAAGGGACCCGTGACGGGAATTTCCCATCCGCCGTATCAAATTTCGGGGTCGTCTTGCCATAATGTCATATTTTCGGCCCATTATTCTGAGATTGTGTCTAAAGTGAACATCTTCTTATGACCACCTGTGTACTCACTCATTTTTCCTCTTTCCTCCAATGTAATTTTGGTTGATGTATTGTCTTAAGTTGTGCTATAAGAGGGTGAAAAGACCATGTAATTCTCTTAAAAATTGCAGTGCATAACTAGTTTAACAGTGAATATCTCTTTACGGCCCGGTTCAAACTATCTTTTTTTTTTTACTTAAATGAAGCCCCCCTTGACCGGTTCTACATTGTGCGAAAATTGTGTTTTATTAATAAAATTACAATGCCAGTTATGAATATTTATTCTTTCTTACTGCATATTTTATTCATTATGGTGCATTCGCTTGATCTACACCTGATTATTGCGTGAATGAAGGAGGACGTGCTATCAGAAGAGAAATGATAAGACAAAAGAGACTGATACAAAACCATGATAAGTATAAGGCTGAATTTGTTCTATACTATAATATCAGTATTGAAAGAGACATTGATGGCTGCCATTTGAAATATATACAAATGTATCAAAAGAAGCGCCGGCCTCAGGAAGCAGTTAACCCCTGCCATGATGGAAACGACCAGAGACATCGCAGAGAAGTCCAAAGACAATGTACAAATGAATGAAGCATTTAGTGAGATATACACACTCCTTTCACACACAACCAGTAGCAGAAAATACAATAGCTTCTATACAGACAACAATCTGTAGCCATTTACATTAAATTTATTGCAGACATTTCCCTCAACACCTCTCCCTAGATATCACATTCAGAAAACCACTGCATTCCCTTCATAGAACAACATCGATTTGATCTGGGTTTTTTTGGGTGAACGGGGGTGGAGAGCTCATACACTCCAGCAGCACTTCAAAGTCACAGAAAAGAGCGCATCAGGGTGTGCAAACTGGCCCTCAGCCTACTTATAGTTCGGGGCACAGTGCAATAAATCACCTGTCAATGGGATCCCAGAGGAATTCCTCGCCCGCCGTATCAAATTTCGGAACTGGCTCACGCTACTGGGTGATCTTACCATGATATCATATTTTCGGTCCATTATTCTAAGATTGTATCTAAAGTGAACATCATCTTGTGACCACCAGTGTATTCTCACATTTATTCTTTTTCATCCAGTGTAGTTTTGGTTTGTGTATTATGTTGAGTTGTGTTTTAAGAGATTCTTGAAAATACCGTGTGTTTCCCTTTGAAACTGCAGTGCATAACTACTTTAACGATCAATAACTCCTTACTGCCTGGAACAAAATATTTTTTTAAAAATTTAATGAAGCCTCAGTGATCAGTTCTACATTGTGTAAACGTTGTGTTTTAATACTAAATTCGAACGCGAGTTATAGATGTTTATTCTTTCTTACTGCAGATTTTACTTGTTACAGCGCATTCTTTTGATCTACACAGTCAGTATGTGAATGAAATGTGTGGTGCATGTGGAGGACATGCTGTCACGAGACAAATGATAAGGCAAAATAAACTGAAGCAAAACTGATAATTATAAGGCTGAACTTATTCTTTATTATAATATTAACATTGAACGAGACATTGGTGGCTTCACTCAAAGTCTGTCTGCCTGAAATATGTTCAGCAAATCATGCGCCTCAAGAAACAGTTCAGTCCTGCCGTGGTAGAAAGAGCGAGAGACATGGCAGAGAAATCGAAAGGCCATTGGACAAATTACAGTTTCAGTGGATAAATGCACAGCTTGCAGTACCTGCTTGTGGCAAAGAAAGGTCTGCTTGAGGCCCACTAGCAAAACAGACAGCCACACAAACTTGCAACATAGCAACATCGTCAGAACGTGCGCTGTCTTCTGAAACAACAAATACGTTTGGTTCAACCACAACACTGACAGTGCATGAAGTAGACAGGCCACAAAACCAGTCTGTAGACAGGGCACACACAGCCAATAACTCAGCATTAAATCCCCCTCCATGAGTGATTCAATTCACACCAGCAAGAGAAAATCCGCATACAGTAGATTGTACAACACCTCCCATAGTAAATCCCAGTCCAAAAAACAAACTTCAAACACCATTACCACCACAATCACAATGCCAAAACACAGCACAACCAACACAACCACCACATCCTGCACAGCCAATACAAATACCACAATCACCACAAACACCACAACCAACACAGCGACCACAACCAACACAGCCACCACAAACACCACAACCAACACAAGCACCACAACAAACAGAAACAACACAACCACCACAAATATCACAATCTGCACAAATATCACAAACACCACAAACATCACAACTATCACAAACACCACAACCAACACAAACACCACAACCAACACAAACACCACAACTAACACAAACACCTCAAACATAGCCACAAGCACCAAGAGAACTTACAAATGAGGAAGAAGCCCAGTTCACAGATCATGTTCAGAGAAAGTTCACCCTCTCTGAAGACAACATAATTCAGTGCAAGACAGGAGGTTAGCCAGTCTATCTCATGAAAGTCACAAAACAAAGGAAAAAGTCAGCAGACATAACTTCACCCACACGTAGAAAGAGATCACTCGAGTTGAAAAAGGTTAGAGAAATGTCGCAGGACCATCACGCAAAGCACTTCAGACATAACACTCAGATGAATTAAAGAGAAATAGCCCGTCCACAAAACGGAGATATGCAAAAAAGTGTTCGTTTCATGTAAAAAATTAATATCTAAATTTGCCCTGGCTATGAAGGAAACTGTGGGTTGACATGGTCTCAGGAAAGGGTGCTCCGTCAGTTCTTGAAAGAAAGCGGGCTTCATCTCGCCAATGCAAAGCCGGAGTTCGCAGAAGCGCTTGTGGCAGATGATGTAACTGTCAAATCCAAGCCTTTTGTGGACTTGAGTGGCGCACTGACTGAAATGCCCCTTGTTACTATCAAGAACCTGCAAGAACTTGTCATTAAGGTTCTTGATGAGCAACAAGATAATCTCACTTGGCATGATGGGAATATTCCACATGATCAGGTGTGGATTAAAGTAGGTGCCGATCACGGTAAAGGCAGCATTAAGCTGTCTTTAGCTGTTGTCAATACCGTCCTTCCAGATTAAAAATTCAGTGCATTCCTTGTAGCAATGGACAAAACCAAAGATAGCAGACAACACAATAACATCTATACAGACAAAGATACAAATTACATGAAACTTTATCACAGACATTTCCCTCAACAAACTCTCCCTAGACATCACATTCTTGAAAATCACTGCATTCCTTTCATAGAACATCATTTTGGACTGGGATTACTGGGTGAACAGGGTGGGGAACTCATGCATTCCACCATTTCAAAGTTAGAGACGAGAGCACATGCAGTATAAGATGAAGCAGCACATTACAGACAGTAATGAACACAAACCTTCTACAAACCAAATCACGAGTACAATCACCAATATCAGCAAAAAGAAGAAAAAACAGAAAACTTCAAAATGTTTAGGATTTCTCTCAACCCATTATAGCTTTGGTTATTACTGTGTCTATTATTGATGTGCTAATTTATATAATATCTGCTTTATCTCAGTAATGCAATGTCTTTATGTTATCTCCATGTTGGAGCACACTGTAAATAAGAGCACTGTAAATAATGCAATGTTTTAACAGCTTTACAATGTTTATAAATGATAGTAAATTTTGTCATTGTCTGCATACATGCAATGTAAGCCTTTCCCCCGTAGACCCGAGATACAGGCCTGGCTGTGTTAATTATTTAGCGAGTCACAATATTTCAACGCCCGATTGTGGCGGAACCAGTTTTAGTAGGAGTTTCTTTGTACCACTGTTGAAGGTTAAATCCTCTTCTTTCCAACCATATTTTTGAAACTGACTTAATTCAGGGCCTTTGCCTGATAATTGGAGATAAAAAAGGTTAACATGTCATAAAACTTAACACAATTTACCCGATCTTGAAACGAGTGTTGTCCTCTCTCTCACAAGAGATACATCATAAAAAAATATACCACAGAAAAATTCAGATTTTCATCTCCATGTTTATATTTTGTCTTAATGTTTCTGCACGTGTTGATATGTTAAAATGCTGCACATTTTCACTAAGTCACTGCAGTTAACTCGCATTCCCCAGTGGGTTGGCGGTGAACGGTGATTTGACCTCTTAACCCCAGCCGAGATGCCGGCATGAGTCAAACTAAAGGCACGCTGGTGCACAACCGCAGCATGCAATAAAAAATGAAGCAGCACATTTACAGACAGTAATGAACGCAAACCTTCTACAAACCAAACCACAACTACAATCGATAGATTAAGTATCAGAAAAAAGAAGAACAGACAAACTTCAAAATGTTTAGAATTTTCCTCAACCCTCATAAAATATATAGTTTTGGTAATGATTGTGTGTATTATTAATTTATTAATCTATGTAACAAGTCATGTGCTTAATCTCAATAATGCAATATCTGTATGATGTCTCCGTGTCAGAGTATACTGCAAATAACACAATGTTCAAATTGTTTCACGATTTCTATCAATGATACTAAGTTATGTTCAGTGTCTGCATGTGTGCAATGCAAGCCTTTGATCCGCAGATCCGAGAAACTGGCCTGTCTGTATTCATTACTTAGAAGGATACAACAAACAATCCAATGCCTGACTGTGGCGGAACCAGCTTTAGTAGGAGTTTTTTTTTACCACTGTGGGAAAGTTTAAATCCTCTTCTTTCCAACTATATTTTTGACAAGGACAAAATTCATGGCCTTCATCTGATAGTTGGAGATAGAAAAAGGTTAACATGTCATAAAACTTAACACAATTTACCCACTTTGGACAAGTGTTATCTTCTCTTTCACAAGCGATATATCATGAAAAAATATACCACAGAAGAATTCAGATTTGCACCTCTAGGTTTATGTTTTGTCTTAATGTTTCATGATCTTCTATTGCACGTGTTGTTGTGTTAAAATATCACACATTTTCATTAAGTCACAGCAGTTACATTGCGTTCCCCGTGGGCCGGTGGCGAACCGTGACTGACTTCTTAACCCCAGCCGAGCTACCAGCATGGGTCAAACTAAAGGCATGCTGATATTCTAATTGTTTATGAAAACATTTGTTCCTTAAAATAGTTATGTTGGATTTTGGTGACTAGTACACGATTTTTATTTTCATCTGGTTTTGTTCCGTCATAATAAGTTTCTCTTGCTTTATTTTTATTCAACAGCCATCTAACGAACCGTGTACAAGTGGGATCTCCAGTAACAATGAAACTAGCGAAAGTTCCAGCTAGGATTGAGAGAGGTAGGGTAGCTCCAGCTTTACTCTCATTTCATGTCGATTTCAGCTCCTAGAGGTCATAGAAAGAGGGGCCAGCTTTTGAATACAATAAGCAAACAGATTTGTAATGGCATTGTGCAGTGACAATGATATTGATAGTAAAAATCTGTTGCTCTTTTGATCTCTGTTGAAGTGGGTTATGCAATTCCTGTTTTGTTGTGTTTGAAAAAAAAAAGCCATAGATGAAACAAGCTCATCTAGAAACACTGTCATGATGCACATATGGCTGAATGTTGGCTGTGTTTGAATTAGGATTTGGAATTTTCATTTTATTTATCTATCTACAGAGGAAGAAACTCCCAAACCAGTATTTGAAAAGAAGCAGCTTAACTGGGAAGAAGATATGCAACTTCATTCTAGATTTCTGGACAGAAAGGTGAGCCCTGGATTCAATATTTTGAGCCAGTATAAATCGATACAAAGTGAACAATTATTCCATATTGAAAAGCACTTTCTGGCCTGAGCATGATATGTATTGTTTGCAAGTTCCCACACTGGTTTAGTAATCCCTTTTCATGCCATATTTTAACCTGTCCATCCTGAGCTGCAAGGATTTTGTAATCATATATGAAGTCAACTGTTTTGCATATAGTGGTTAAAACCAACATCTTTGCAGTTTTTGCAACAAGAAGTCACTCTTGACTTCAGAATTCTAGCACCATATTATGTGGACAGTACTTTGTCAGTTCAAGTGTATTACAACTGTTCTAATTCCACATTGTGACTAAAATCCTTTTTATTCATTACCAAAAAACCTATGGTGATATTCACCATTACCTTTATGTGGACAAAAAGCACTGGAATGGCATCTCTATTTTACATGACAGAAAGAATTAATATTTTTCTATTTTTAGGTATCAGTCCATTGCCAAAAAAAGATATAGAAATGCTAATTCTGTTTCATGTTACTTCAAAATGGGATCTAATTCTTTAACCCTCACATTTTTTTTCCTTTTTCAGGAGGAGCTGAAAGGTGACCATGCCACCTACATGAGGCATCATCCTGAGTTACGAGCCCTCCTGGCTGATTTTCTGCAGTTCTTGCTACTCAGAAAACCAGAGGATGTGATAGCTTTTGCTGCTGACTATTTCTCAGCATTCTCAACATCTATGCCTGATCGTTCCCCATTCTTGGCTTCCACCGCCCCGACACCATTCCCCGCTAGCCGCACAAATACACGAATAGATGAACTAAGAGCACCTACCAGATAAAAAAAACAACAACAGAAAGCATGCCATAACTAATAAATCAGTAAAAGCATTGGAACAATGACTTATTAATTGAACTTTTCCCTTTTTGTTTCATATCAGCTGTCATAGAGATCAAAAAATGAATCTCATGGGAAAATGATAATGCAATGTGAGGATGCCAATACCAAATATATATCATGGCCAGTTGATAGGTGCAATGTGAGATATTTATATTCTTACACATTATATTCTATAACCCAAAAGAATAGATACACAAATTTGTGCACATAATGGCTGGTTGTGATGTTAGGATTGAAAAATTTTGAGAATATCTGTGATGGAATACGACTTCATATATATTTATATAACTGTATATATATTGTCTGGCTGTCAACTTTTGTTTCATTTATAAAAGATATTACTATTGAAAAGATACTGCTCCCATTAGTTATGAAAAAAAAAATCTGTGAAGCTTACGGTTGTGATTGTAATATTGTTTTTAATGAGCTACCATCTTAACACTGCATTTTTATCACATTGTGCAAGCAAAATTTTTGGATGTATTTTATTTAAACAACAACTAACTATTTTCTGTGATAAGTGGATATATATATACAGCAAGATCTGTATTAGACTGCTATTCAAATGACTTGCCATCAGCCAGAGAACTTGGGTCAGTCATAGTTTGAAACCAAACAGCACATGGCAAGGAAACAACCCTTACCATCTCCATCCCCTACTGTGAGAACAAGGAAAGATTCTGCTTTTATTTCAGTTTACATTTTGTTGTGATGTTGAGAAATACAATTGCACATATGAAAGAGAAAGAGAGAAAGGGATGTTATGAACTGATCTATCCTCTGTCACATTTCAGACTCCAGGTATGTTCCTTTCAGAATAACACATTGAAATTCAACGTTAAGTGATTTGGCTGTGTAGAGGTGGCTTAGGGGATTTGGTAGTACATGGATTAATCAGATGAAGAGGAGGGGGAAATGTTACTATCTGGGCAAAATTTCCAAAGCCTTCAAAATTTCTCCCCGAAAAGTTCTTCAGTCTAAATGGGGTTCACATTTAAGAGCTGAGATATCCAAGTTTTAGTAGATTAAAAGACTGCAAACATACTTATATGTATACATAGTAGGACATATTTGAAGTGATTTGACTTTGATACTTTATTTCATCTTGAACAGAGGGCATCATTTATTATTTTTATTCTGTGACTTAAGGAATTTACTATATCTATAGAATGCTGCCTGTCAAGGTTTTGTACAAAGGATATAGCTGAAACCAGGACTGGATCATTTTTAATTTTTATAATGTTAGTCCCTTTCCATTTTAATGTGTAAATTCCCTTTGGTTGTCTCTCCAATCTGTGTTTTCCCAAGATTCCATGAATGGGTGTCTTTGAATGATGCCAGTATGACATATCTTCAACATGTTTTAGCATCTGTGTTATTATGATGTAATTATAATGTTAAATTTTAAAAATGTATGTCAATTTGTAAATTTGGATAATACTCAAGACTCATTAAAGAACAACAACAACAACAACAAAAATGGACATAGAACTTTTATAATGCTTTTTCTTTTTTAAACCAAACCAGATTTAATATTGTTACTTTTTCTTGTCTGTTAAATATTTCTTTTAAAACTTTCCATTAGATCCACTGTAATTGTTACTTGAAAAATCAATTTTAAAAGATTTCCTGTGCTTGCTCCAAGTATGATCTGCAGATCTTCAGTTTTGTCGTATTTTTAAGATGCATCAGTTTGACAAATGGTGAATGTGTCGTTTGGGGTTAGATTGGTTTCATTCAGAGAGAATGACAAAGAAGACACCAAAACTGTAGAATTTGAGCTTTGGAATCATAGTCCATCATAATTGCCAGTCATTTGAAATGCCAAGTTTTCCAACCCAATCTATTTGAAGAAAAAAAAACAGGAATCTTCATTTTTCCATAGTTGTGCTTATAGCGTTCTCTTTTTTTTTTTTTTGGTTCTTTTTATGCATGATATATGGGTCTTCAATATCTGGGGCTAAAACCTGTAAAGATGCACATGATTTGTATGAGGATGCAAGGAATATATTATATTTATCTATATATATCTTGTGGTGCAGTTTTGTAAAGTCACAGCATATATTTGCCCCATTGTCAATGCACTGAGTAGATCCTCTGTAAGTGTTAAACCTAACTATGTGGCTGTTGTGTTTCTTGATTTAAGAGACACAGATAAACCACCACTATTGAATTGAATGTGAACATTTGTAATTACTTTCTAGGTCAGTAGAAAATACAATATTTTTATCTCATTTTATAAATAGCTTGAGTTGTACATATACATCTGTGTTTTTAGTTCAGCAAAGAAAATTATAATCATCGTAATGAAAACACAGCTATTTTCTTTCAGGTCAGTCCTACCAGCCTGAGTTAAGTGTTGTGATAATTAAGTCAAAATTAAACCACATTAATTTTTTTCCAATAGAGATGTCTTGTTCCTGTGATTGAAATTTTGGTTTGATCAAAACAATGGCATGCTTGTATGATGATTGTAGAACTTGTAAGCAGAATAATGAGCAAAGAATTTGCCAGCTGAAATTTTTGTCTTTCAACAGAATATATAATGTATATACACACATGTGAAAATATTCATCAGACAATAATAACCTAGCACTGGGAATGACATACAGACATACATGTAAATTTTGATTTAATCGGATCTGTGTGGTGACTGAGGGAATACTAAAATTTTCTTACCAACACCTTTGGATGTCATACCAATAGGAGAAGAACAAACATGCTTTTTATTCTACAAATCATGATAGAAAAGATGAAGAACAGCAAGGAAGAAACTGATATTACCGTTATTGATTACAGCAAAGCATTTGACAGTGTCGTTCATACACATCTTTTTGACACCATGGAAAGAATGGACTTCTCAAAACATCTAATATCCTTGATAGAGGCCTTATACACAAAGCTACCATCCGCCGGAACGCAATCACTGTGAATATTTCAATATAGAGTAAAACAGGGCTGCATACTTTCACCTCACCTTTTCAACATCTATACAGGACAGATCATGACAAAGGCAACGTAGAAGACATGGGAGTAAAATTTGGAGGCCAAAACATCACGAACCTAAGGTATGCAGAGGACACAGCCTTCATTGCAGATAACATCACCTGTATGAAAAGAATCCTGTGCAGTGTGCAGCAAAAAAGCGAGCTTAAACTTAAATGCCAAGAGAACAAAAGTATGCATTTTGACACTTCGAGTAACTGGCAAGAAGAAACTATACAAATCAATGGAACACCACTTGACTTGAAAATGTAACAGAATTAAAATAGTTAGTTTCTATCAAAACCCGTGCACAAAAGACGTCAGAACAAAAATAATGATGGCCAAACAAAAAATGATTCAGCTGCACAACTTATGGAAGGTATATCAACCACATTCAAAATCAAATTGCTGAAATGCTTGGTATGGCCAATATAATGACATACGGATATGAGGCGTGGACATCGAAGAAAGCTGATGCCAACAAAATAGAAGCCGCAAAAATATGGTTACACAGAAGGCAGCTAAGAATATCATGGACAGACAAAAGGACAAAGGAATGTATACTTAAAGAGCTTGCTGTCCCGAGGAAGCAATTATCTTACATCAACCAAGAAAAACTGAAACATGTAGGTTACGCATTCACGAATAACACCACCTCCCTGATGTCAGCTGTATTTCAAGGAAAAGTGGAGGTTCCCAGGAGGAAAGGAAGACCCTCAATTAATTACATCATCAAAATCTTCAGTGGACTGAATTAGGTTGAGTTGACCTGGAAAAGCAGAGATCGTCATAACTGGAGGAGGATTGTGGGGACATTGAGTGCGGCAGCTAATATCGAAAACAATGACGCTGACACCAGTAACAGGTGATAGCCTACCCGTGGAAAAAATGCTTTCATATCTTGACTCATGCATTCATTTGTTACAGAGATACAAACAAAGTGATAGCTTTTTGCGAATTTTGATGAAACATTTAGGGTAGTTGTAGGAAGAGAAATAGCAAACAATTACAAATCAATGTTTCCCATCTCTCTCTTCACTTCTTTCCATCTGTCAGTCCTTTGCTTGTCCCTCTAACTTGCTGTTTAATGCTTCATTTCACTCTCTCCAGTATTTTTCAATCACTGTCATCCATCAGTCTGTCTCTCTTTTTCCCATTCTCTCTCTCTCTCTCTCTCCGTTTTCCTCTCTTTCACTGACATAGTCAAGATAAACGTTAGATTTACTAAGACCAAAGTAGACAGTTGTATATTTTATTTCTTTCCATTCATTCATTGATAGACATTACAATATTTTACCCATTTCTTTTTTTATTTTAAACAAAAATTTAATCAAATTTTTTTTACAGTTACATAATAGACACTTCAATATATTAAATGTAACTAAAGAAAATGTATGAATGAAACAGTAAAAAAAAAAAAATTCAGAACACGATCATAAAATGATGCATGCCTCGTACCTCTCACTTTTACACTACGATCAATATATATGTACTTAAAAAGTTGGGTCAATACAATTGTACACAGGTAGTCGTCAAAACATGTAATAAACAGTTATATGAGCCTTGTCCAGTTCGTACACATACTGTCAGTGTGTCAAACGTCACCGCAATATCTAAATTCTCAGAATTCCATTTTTGCAATTTTTCTTTTTTTTTGTTAAAGACTGCGACGAGACTTGCAGCCCTTTCACACGAGATTACTTTTGGCAACGCAACCAGCATCATCGTAGTGCTGACGGATGTTAGAAGCATTCCGTTAGTGGATTCATATGAAGGGAGCATCTGTCAGAAACTCTGGCTCGGGCTGATCCAAATCTTGGGTATCAAAGTGTTCAGGCTGTTCGGCTTGCTCAGGTTGCACAGGCTGTACAGGTGGTACGGATGTCCGATAAAATGTCTTGGCTGCCTCAGGAATGTAAAGGTTGGAGGTCTGGGTCTGCACATGGCCGAATAATGGATTCTCAAAGCTCATCTCTGCATCTTTGTATACATCTTGAGTTGGTCTGCCGGGAGACGGTCGTTCAGATTCCAGTTTGTCGTCTCGGCCTTTCTTTACCAGTGGTTCTTTGAATGCTTTCTTTAACTAAACGTGAGAAGGACAGAAATGGTTGGAAATGAAATGCTGCGTCAAGCTCGATAGCTTATAATGCTGGTGAGTGTCATCAGCCAGCATACAACAAGCCGTATTTTTTTACGTGGTTGTCTGTTGTTAACTAAACTTCATTATTCCTGTTGTAGTCCGGGCGTAAAATATCAAAAAAGCTTCATTTTAGAGAGTTCGTGATACAATCAAATCTAAAAGCAACCACCGGTTTTATACGATAGTACATCGACTCTTGATCATATTTCAAGTGGAGGTCACCTTTCATAGGGGTGGGGGGTCACTCACGGGGTCAATGACTGCACAAGGGGGTCAAAACATATAAAATAACAAAATGCCTCAAGAAGTTAAAACATTAAATGCTTTATCATGTAACAAACATAGATGTATGAACTATGAAAATTGTAATTAATGTCAATTTTTAGTCGTAATTTAGTTGATTAATATTTCGAAATCCAACAGTAATCACCATTTTCTCAAAATACAGTACAGACGTGAAATATCAGAAGGCTTCATTTTATGTAGTTCATGATGCGACTAAAAGCAACCACCAATTTTATACAATAGGACATCGACTCTTGATCACATTTCAAGTAGAAGTCACCTTTCTTAGGGGTTGGGGATCACTCACGGGGTCAGTGAGTGCGAAGGGATCAAAACATGTATAAAAACTAAATGCCTCAAAAAAGTTAAAACACTAAATGCTTTATCATATAGTAAACATAGATGTATGAACTATGAAAACTGTGAGAGATTGTGCCTACATATTTCTAGTTATCAGGTCCACTATCAAGCTCTGATCTACTATCCGCTTCATTACCGGTGTCTTTGTCAAGGATAGTCAGATTGCAGCTGTTGAGGAACTGACCAGCTGACAAACTACAAGCACCATGTTCTTGACGCAGTTGCACGTTTTCGTTCTACATTGGTTCTTACACATACAGGTCAATAATTCAGGCCTGTCTTTCGGAGCTGAGGCTTTGCTTGTCCATACTGGTTATAACCCACCATCTGGACCTTTCTGCCAACCACACTCAAACACTGATAGTAACTATACTATACAAAAGTCTGGAAATGTCTGCGCACATTTGATGCGGAAGACCTCTGCAGTTGGTGATAATATGTCCGGTTGTTTTTTTTTCTCCGAAACAAACAAATGCGAAGTTCGTTGACGACTTTTTATTCGAGGCAGGGACCTGCATTTTAATCACAAATCTGGTTGTATCGGATATTCCACCGTCTCTTGTCGGGCTTGTGTCTAGCTTTTTCGGGAGATATAGGTAATTGAAATACATTTTCCACGCTTTTTTCTTGTCAAATCCTGCAGAAGAACTTGTCTTACTGCAGTCAGGACATGGAAGCTGGCAGGTTGGCAATGATTTCAGCAGCGGATGTGTCTTTCAGTGCATGGACAGACAAAACTTTGGCTAACGCTTCATTCTGGCTTGCATCCCAAACTTTTGTGCCTACTTCAGTGAAGGTGCACTAGCATGACGAGGACATCAATGCCTCAGCTAATGACTACTATTCTTTGATATCCAGCCATCATGGCCTCTACTGCGGGGAGAATCGTACTGGTGTCAGCTTCCTCCTGATTACTTTGTAACTATTCAACGTCAGGCCTGGCCGAAGCGCACACTTCTCAATTATTCTCCGAATAAGGCGGCTCTTGAGGCTGTATGAGCACTTTTGGCGCATTGCTGTCGTTATTCAGTGCTGAGTGTAGTGGTCAAACACATTTACTTTTGAGTGCTCTTCGTCCACAAAACGTCATCATCTTTCTCCATTCTTTCACATCCCCTTTGTGATTATCCGTCACTACTTTTATCCCCATCAACCGTGTCATGTTCTCCAATAGCCTAATTCTGTCACCAAACGTGAGGCACCATCTATTTCTTTGCTGAATCTTTTTGCTAATGCCTATCAGTCCCCTGGCAATCTTTCCAGCTTCATTTTTATGCGCTCTAAAACCAAATTACGGGAGACTTGGTTAAAGTGTAATGCGGTTTCCGCAAATTCCTCGAAAACCTCCGGTGCTATATCCTGCAGCTGCACCATATCCACAAAGTAAGCCGTCCCTTATTTCATAGTGTGGTCACACACTGCCATCCATTTCAGCATTTTCTTGAAAGAATCAAGGTGAAGATTCTAGTTCCCTTCTCTTTTAGCCCGAATAAAATCCAGCAGTGTTTGAACAAGGTACATGAATGTAACATTTCCAGAAGTGAAACGTTTCATTTTTTACATGATTTTGATTGTCATACTGGCTGTTTTGTGAAAAGAAACACTGATATCACTTTCGAGCCTCTGCAGAGTTTCCCTCATTCCCTTTATCTTTGTCCATGACTCACTGAGAAAATGCTGCCAGCACTCAAGCAATATCCTCTATACCCACTAGACACCCGACCACTGTCCTTCTTCTGACAGAATATACCTCTTCCCCTATTCCATATTGTTTTCACACAAACCCTTAGATCTGTGCAAAAAATAATAGATATTTCTTAGCGAGGGCAATGCACATTCAGATCTTTCTGTTGCTTTTTATAAACAGTGATCATGCGTGTTTCCATACTTTTGGACAGCTCAGGTCTTACGGACAGTGCTCGAAGTGCTGAATACAAGGTGATACTGTCCGTTTTTAAATTATTGTTACAAATGTACAAAATAGTGAAATAAGCAGACTGTGTTATCCATTATACTAAAGAAATGATTTAGTGCAAACTTCGAAACCTGGTACGTAATGAATAACGTTTAAAATTTAAACACTGTCTTTCGCTGTTTCGAAACAGTGGAAGTAATCTGCGTTACCTATTGATTGACAGATCATGACCTTAAAGTGAGCCCTGTTGGGTGGTCACTATGACGTGATTTGGACCTAAATGTGGGCAAGAAATAGTTTGATATATTTTTAACTGGGTCCCATGGGGCCCTCTACCCCTCTGAGAAGTAACCTCCACATCAAGAATGATGTTGAACTAACAAAGAACATATTTCAATGGGTGGTTGCTTTTGACCATGAACATAATAAAAAAAAAAATCAACATTTCAACTACTGGGGAGGACCATAAACCTTACCGTTTTTGATGGCATAATAGCTACGGTAATTTTTTTTTTTTTTTTTTTCCTTTAAGTATACATGTAATAATAATATACCTAGGTGGTGACACAATTCCTTGTATTCATAGCTAAACAGAGTTGGCGTACAAAAAAGAAAACAAGCTTTCATTGATCACATCAGCTTTATTTAGAGAGAGAGAGAGCGAGAGAGAGAGAGAGAGAGACAGAGAGAGAGAAAGAGAGAGTTAGAAAGTATGTAACAATCCTTTATTACCTGGATGTCCGAGTCTTTGTCCGCCATCATGCGTCTTCTCTTAAGTGCCTATGGAAAAAATATTAATTTGCTCATTTTTTTTTTTTTTTTTAAGCACAAGGAGAAAACGTTAGAAAGAAAAGTGAGAGAGAGAGAGCGGGGGATGGGTGATGTATTGTATCATACTCACTCACTGTACTGTTGTCTATGTCTTGATGCATAATGTGCCCAGTTTGGTTGTTTATTTACGAAAGAAAGATAACATTCATGAATATCAGCAGAATCATGCCCAGCATAAGAAAGCATATCACAATTATCTTATTTTCCCTTTAGTATTTTAAACGAAACATAAACATTGAAGATATTGTCTGATACAGAGGAACAGAAGACGGAATAAGCACAACATATGAATATACTCACTGTGCTGAAAATATAGAGGAAAAAAATCAGATGGAAAATGATTAGGAAAGAGACCATGATGGACTGGGCTATCTCATCATATGCAGCAACATTCTCTCTATACTTAAATCTGCCCAGGTGACACATGATAGCATTCTCCGCTGCCTGAATGGCAAGGTACATCAGTGTGAACACCACATAGATGTCCTGCAAAGCCACATAATCAACAGTGTCATTGATGACTAAGTGCATATTAGTAAATTACATCCCAATGTTTCTATGACATGAACTGTAAAAATACACTTAGCTTTATAAGCTTAGTAGATCATGGGCATGAGGAACAGCAAGAATAAGGCATGGATAGCTGTGAAATTCATTTGGCCGTTTCACGATAATTTCAGTAATTAAAAGATGTTTTATCAAATATACAAATGTCTATTGATAATTAGAATCTTTTGAACCCATGGAGTATTTCCCTCTGACTTGGCGTAGGTTTAAAACATATTCAACTGTTTCTTTTATACACTTGTAACATTATAGATAGGCCTATATCTTCGTGTGGATATATTGTTCTTCTATAACCTTTAATATATTAAATATTCCTAAAGCAAAAGTATGAATGAAACAACAAAATAAAAAACAAAAAGATTTGTAAATTAGTGTCTTCATTAAAATGTGTAAGTTATGTTAAGAATTTTTGCATTGCTCACATTAGTCCCTTAATCTATCTATCTGTCTGTCTGTCTGTCTATCTATCTATCTGTCTGTCTGTGTGTCTGTGTCTGTCTATCTATCAATCTATCTATCTATCAGCCTAGCTGGCTACCTACCCACCCATCCACCTACCTACCTACCTACTGACCCACCCACCTACTACTTAACTACCAACCTGTGTGTCTATCAGATCTACATGTATCTATCTATCCATCAATCAGGCAATGAAAATCAGTTAATTAGTACATAAATAAATAGAAGTCTTAGGGACAAATTTTTATCATATTCATCTAGTAAAAAGTCGCATTTAGGCCACTGCTTAGCATAACCCGCTCATGGGTCAATGTTATCACTTCTTAAATTAGACGAGAACTTTTTTTTCTTTTTCCAAAGCGATTGGGATAAGGGTTGGCTTGATAGCATTTATGCCACCATTAATTCACTGTTCTTGTGAACACAAACATAAACCTCTTACCAGATAGGTCAGGTAAGAGATGGTGGGCAGGGTTGTCTTGACCACCAGTTTGAAAGCCACGGAAGTCAGGAAGAGAGTCATGACGACGCCCATGCGGTCACATGACGCGGCATCAAGTGCCAGCAGCGTCAGACTCAGGCCTTGGATAAGAAACTGCAAGGAAATGCACCAGAGTCACGGGTCCGAAGCAAAGATGAAGGAGGGGTTGGGGTTTTTTTTACAGTTGGGGGGGGGGAGGGGGAGGGGGGAGTGGGGGAAGAGCTAGTAGGTGTCCCGATCTATCGGTTATTCGTTAGTCTCTCGATGAGAATGTCGTAAGTTCAAATTCAACCGAGGATTATGTGCAAGATTCGAACCTGCTTTTTCAGTGGCTCAAATATCCCACGGCTTCTTTAGTAGAGAAGCCCATCACCTAGCCTTCTCTGATGACAAAATATTGGGTAATCCCATGTGTACAATGTACCTTGAACAAGCGTTGGTGGTTAAAAAAATCGGTTTAAGAGGAAGTAGAGATACCAATGACCGGACAAAATGCTCCGGACTTCGAGCATTTTCATCGAAATTTCTTCTTACCAAACTGGGCATGTATTAAAGCCGATATGATTATGTGATTCTGGTGAGTGTCGAATAAAATTAACTAATTTTTGACGCAAAATTATTCATTTTACAGCATGTGGAAAAAAAAAAAAAGAAAGAAGCATGTGGGCAGATTGGGTAGAAAGAGAGAGTGCGCTGGGGAGGGGGCGGGGGGAGAAGTGAAGCGAGGAGGGGAGGGATTATAGCGGCCAAAGCAGAACTCAGTTATTTCTTTTCCCCTTTTTGCAATTTCCAAGCCTCTTTTCTGCCCCCTCTCCTCTCCCCTCTTTTCTCCTTCTCCACCCTCCTAACCTCTATCTTTTTGTTTCTCTTATTCCACTTACACTTCAAATGGCTAAAATCATAAACACTGCATTGCAAAATGAATTATTCTAATGAGTCTGGAGAGGGTATGATTTCTCCTAATTTCCAAAAAGCAACAGTTGTTAATACTGCACATAGCAGCATGTTGTATTAGTGGAATTATTCTCATATAATTAGATTATAATATACAGGGTGGGGGTGGAAGGGGGGGGGGTAAAGAAAAAGTGTGAATAGTTTCTGTAGTCATTAATCTCTGAAATGAGGAGTTCAAATAGATTTCGTGTTTGTTGTTGTTGTTGTTGTTATTGTTGTTGTTGTACTTCTATATTCATAGAACTGAAACATAATGTATACAATGATCACTACACCTGACAAGAGACAAGACAAGGCAGACAGACAGACTCAGAGGAAGAGAGAGAATGTGAGCGAGAGGTTAAGTCTGACTGATAGGAGAAGGCCGAAAAAAAATGGCAAAAATATTAGCAGTTGGCCTCTTTGAGTCTTTGTGATGTTGTTTTAAAATGCATTCATTCTCTTGTGGAGAATAAAATTAATTATGTAATCGTTATAGGAAACTCATGAAACAATTTGATTGATCTGCTGACATCAACCCACCACAATAATTGCAATGTTCCAGAAGTAAAACCCTATTTTTCTCTGGACGTGAGCCGACATCACCAGAATGGGATGCTTGGTACTACTCATCAACTCGAAGGTGGTAAAGTCCCTCTCAAACTCTACGTGGCGGTAGATGGTCCACTCAGGACTATCCTATTACCAGAGGGGATATGTGTTATTTGGGGTTTTACCTCAGATTATTTTTACGATGGACGGATGGATGGATGGGTGGGTGGGTAGGTGGATGGATGGATGGTTGGATGATGGATGGATGGATGGATGGGTGGATGGATGGATGAATGGATGGATGGATGGATAGACAGTGCAATGATGCGATCGATAGTGCGATGGATGGAGTGATGGTGGTGGGGTAGATGGTGGGATAGGTTATAAAGAGGGACGAATGGATGGAACAGCAAAGTAGTTGAGAGAGAAAGAGGGAGAATGAGAGAAAGAGGTAGGGAGAGAAAAATAGAGACATAATTTTTTCTTTTTCACTTACTCGCATAGCACCAGGATGGACATTACTGGGATAGAGAACATCACTTATAAGTTCGATCTCATGTGCAGAAAGTTCACTCGATAGTACAACACTAAGCTCCTGCAAGGATGTCGTAGCCGGGTTTTATTTCAGTTCATTTAAATTCCCTGTGTGGATCTATTTAATCAATAATTAATCTATTAAAAGGACGATAAATTTGATAGTAATCTAATGATAGTTATAGGGTTATTTGAATTTTTCACTATCATGTTATTTTGCCGTATAACAACAACAACAACAACAAAGTGAGTGTTGCATATTTGCATCAAATGTCTAATTGATAACGGATCCAAGTTTCAATCTGGTATGGTAAGTCATGGATATGCAAGTCTAGAGAATAATTTTTAGAATTATATGCAAGTACAATCCGTCTCCATATTTACAATAAATCTTGGTAATACTGAGTAAAACAATAAGATACATGTAGTCACATTGAGAATCGACAATGCTACTTTTGTGACATAGGTCTACATGTAATCATTTAATTGAGAGATACTGAGCCACATGTTGAAGAATATTTGCCAACACTAATTAAAGTTGTGACTGGACATGTAACTACAGTGAAATGAATGATAAAATGCATTTGCTGGCTGGCTGTCTATTGGGCTGTGTCATATAATAACCAGCCAGTTTGTTTTTACAAGTCAGACTCAAAATATAACAACAGACGTCACTATTAGCATTTAGTCCCGTATAGTACAGGCTCTATAAGCGAACCTGTCACAATCTGTTGATACAGTAAACTCGTGTGCTTTCAGCTTTCTGGGAAGGTTACAAAGCGGCTTCCTGAGGCACTGAAATCCTTATAGATCTGCACCTACCAACAGTATTCTCTAGTTTATAATAGGGTATCAGTACCCATTTTTACTGCAATCAAGTCAGGAAATGTAGCAAAAATTGTTGTTGTTGTTTTTTATCTGTAGGACGAAATATATGGTCCAATTAGGATTGGAATCCAGGAACAAATAAAATGGCGATTTGCTCTCGGTTTTAAAGGTAGGCCTAGCTCAGAACCTGTACATCGAACGGAAAATGCTGCAGTTCTAGATTTTCCTTGAACAATCCCTGCACATGCCAGATGAGGGTGAGGACTGGGTAGATTCTATCCTCCTCATAGCGCAGCAGCATGGACATAGAATCGACGTCCAGTACTCCGATCGTGTTGAGAATTTTGAGTTTTGGGTCCCAGCATTGACAGAATTCTATCTTTTCCAGTTCCTGATGGAGGGTGATAACCAGGGGTTAGATACACTTCATGAGCATTAGTTTTTGATACATTTTAATGAGCAGAAGTTATTGAAATACTTATTTAAGATTTTGCAGTGCAATCTTAAAAGATGCATTGGGGACAGTTTTCGGGATTTTAGGGGGTATCTATTTAATTATTTCATTTTTTACGTACTATTTTGCTTTATTTTATCTCATTCTATTTCACTTTTATATGGCAAATTGAATGATAAGTAAGCTTACATCTTGTACTGCTCAATATATATATCAGATACGTTGTCTTGGGATTTAATTGTGCATCAGCACTATTTCGGCTACATTGCGCTTATCACTGTTGTATACGTTTATGAGAGCATTGAAGTCTCTGAAATAACAAATGTGTTTCTACCTCAATTATATTTGTTCACAAAGTTTTGAAAATAGGTCTTCTAACAATATTATGAATCGTGAATGAAGTATGAGCTAATTATTTATTCATTAATGAAATTCACATAAAACACAACAAAGATTTCCACGACAAATTGCGCTCGTACTACTAAGACAGTTATTTTTGTTTTTACTCGGATAACTACCACATTGCCACTTAACTCTACAAGTGCGCCGCCCGTATATATCCAACAGGTGAAACTCTCTTTATAGTGCGTATCCCGGATTTATAC
>JBCEWB010048683.1:0-14268 GCA_039654565.1 Peronia peronii | reverse complement strand
AGCCGAGCAGTAGGATTTCTCTTCTCGGTACCGGTCCCAGCGAGAAGTAAGGTGACTTCCCGAGCTTCTCTCTCGATAAAAAAAATGTACTGCTTGCTCACCCCTACCATTCAGCTGCTGGTCCCCCAGAAAATTGCACAGCTTGTAAATGCATTGCGGCCGCACTTTTTGCCCGTAGCTGAGTCACGGTCGCAATTTTGCACCCTGCTGTGATTTTCTTGCAATTTTTGCCCTTTTCCCTTTTAATTTAGGGGGGAAAAATGGCAAATTTGTTCAATGACGAGCACATGATCAATCCGCTAGTGATCGGGAGTTGTGTCCCCTTTCAAATCGCCAGTTTTTTTTTTAATCTTCTCTAGACTGTGATGCTGGAGAGTGGTAGATTCCAATTGTGTGCGGATTTATTTGTTCAGTAGATCAGATCTTCGATGATTGATTGTTTCTTCAACAAAAATAATAAATCAGTCCAAAGGTGGTCATAGAACTAACAGAATTAATTTTCTTAAACTCAGAATTATACTAGTGCTGATCAACTTTTTCCAACGTCTACTTGATGGATCTAGATCTAGATGGATCAAGTCTAGATTAGACCTAAAACGTTGAAAACGTTTCCTCGAAAATGGAGAGAAAGGCAAGAGGCACTAGCAGAAAGAGCCTCTCAGAATCTGGCTTTTGTCAAGATTTCAGTCAACAGTATGAAGGTGGAACACTAGTCACAAGCTGGCTTGGATCTAGATCTACTAGTTTTGACTTGTAGGCTTGGTCCATTCTTTAGCATAAATTGTGCTAGTTTGTCAGTGGAAGCAACTTTCTGACTATCAAAGGGAAATGTTTTGCACTGTAAATTCTGCTGACACTGAGTTTGAACACAGCTTTCCCATCTTTAATTTCAATCTTATTTTGCCAAAATAAAGTGCCGCATTTCTTTCTTTTTTTTTTTTTTTTCAATTGTTTTTAATGATATAAATTTGTGACAAGTGTAACTTTTGTGCAAAGTAATTTCTGGTACATATTAATATTATATGTACTAGTTTTTACTACAGCATTGTCAGTCCGAAATTGACCTGCAACTGGCAATATCATTTTTACTATTAGTTGTGAAACAATTGTCACCCAGCTCTCTAGTGGATACCAGTGTAATGACGCTTATGAACAGAAAGAAAAAAGAGTGAAACAAATCAAATCTTGGATGTTTCAGAATCTTTCAGGGATACTGTTGTAACTGAAATTAATTAAACTTTGAAATAAAAATGGCTTATATCAGCTAATTCTGTGAGAAGTGTGGTCCATAAGAGAATATTTTTTCTTATTTCACTAGCAATTTTTTTTTTTGCAATTTTTAGGGATTTTTGCATGCAATTTTTGGTTTTTCAAATGCAGTTTCTGTTATTTTGAAATGCAGTTTTCCACAGGGCCAGATTCAGCCATATCATTGTTAAAGAAGTGTGATGAGTTATTACATTCTAGCAGGAGAGGGTGGAAGGATCACAAGCTATTCTTTTTTTCTTAGTATCTTTATGTCATCCTTTAATATGGCTAGCAAGTTCACTATGATTACAAGAACAAGGTTGACTCACTGAGTCTTTGCAGTCAGGAGATTCCCACATGAAAGATGATAGCTGACACATTTCCTACTTTTGTTTGCTATGTTGCATCACTGCTGGGAGAGGATCTAGGAAGGTGATATGAGGTGTGAGTTCAAGATATCAACCCAGAGGAGAGATTGTGAGTGTAAAGCAAAGGAGAGGGTCTATGATTACCCAGGCTGGGAGGGTGATGATTTGTCCAGATCAACTTAAGTGCTGTACAGTGGTCTCTGCCTAAGAGCCCAGTCATCCTGAAAGAAAAAACACGGACTGTTTGGTGGATGGACTCTTAGGTGGGCTGAAAGTTTACGCAACTCATCAGACCATTGTCTTGCAGCTATGATTAATTGATTGTTCATGCACAATTCAGAAGTCTCTTAACCCTTTCCGGGATCTTGGGGGCACTGCATTGGTGAAAGCTGTACCAGCTGACTCCACTGATGGTCATGGGGAAGGGCTTGAGTCGAGGCAAAGTTCTTCCCTGTCCACTCGGCAGTATTGTCCGACCATTTCTTTCTCTGTCTGCCTATTCTTCTTCCATCCTGGACTGTCCCTTGGAGGATAGTCTTTGATAGGCCACTGGCTCTTTTCATATGACCTGTGACCATATCATCGAAGGGTGTGATTAGCCAGCTCTTCAAAATGTTATATGTGCTTGGTGATGGTTGCAGCATAATTGATTGTTACCATTGGTTAAAGGATAGCATTTCTTTCTGTTTTGTTTGTATGTTTTAATTAGATGTAACAGTTTCTCACCTTTCTTTATTTATAATTTCACGAATGGTAGCCAGCCTCTTTGAAATCTTGAGTGAGTTTCCATGTGACGGTATCATTGTTTAATGAAAACATGACATGCCTAGCTTATATATTATTACCCCTCGCATAGTCACACAAGTGACTCAAGTATTTAGACTTAGCTAGAATGACCAACATAAGAAAACAACTGATCAGTAGTCAGGAGGCTGTTCCTGCTTATGTGCAGAACCAATCATGGGCAGTGCCCCATGTATTGTCAAACAATAAACAAAAAAAAAAGGTTACAAGCTACTCTATGTAGGCCTGATTGCACAATTAGACATTCCCTATCACTCTCCCTCCTCATCTCCCTGTTTTCTGCTGCCTCCTCATTTTACTGCTTTGTAAGAAGTGGACTCCTAGGCGAACCCGGCTCTTAGGCGACAGGTTCTTAGGCAGAGACCATTGTATTTTGTTATGTTCCCCAAAGAGCGAGGACAGGGGAAAAAAAATCAATTCATCAACAGCAGTTTGCGCTAATCAGTGTACATGTAATATGATATTGTAATTGTTTGAAATGAGAATATGTCTGTGTGTTTTATAACATGGAAAGAAAGAGTTTTATCCACTAATAGTTGTTGAATTTTTGTTAACTCTACAGTCTAGACCTGTGAACCAGCTATGAAAATGTATGAATGAAGGAGTGGTAATTTTCTCACAAAGTGTTTATGACTTCGAGCAAAGAGAGGATTATTGTGACTTAAGCCAGATAACGTAAGGCCTGATTAGTCTTTGGTCTATCCACAGATGCAAATGAGATTTGATGGTGTCCTTGGCTTTCCAGGAGGACTTGTGGATGATGGTGAAAATCCACTTGATGGGGTTAATAGAGAAATGCATGAGGAAATTGGCCTTGACCTGACTAAATATTCCTTTACTGAAGACAGTCACGTGACCTCCTATCTTAATGAAAAGAAAGGTCTGGTCCTTCATTTCTACATGATGGAAGTTTCACCCAAAGATTTTCTTACCCTGGAACAAAAAACTCTAAATGCTGAGGAATATGGAATTGAGGTACATTGTATCATGGTGAAATAACCATTCATTGTTTATCCTCTTTTTTTTTTCTCTCTCTCTCTCTGATAAGCAATTCTAGTGCAAAACTGACATACATAAGTCGAGTCCGCTTACAGCGAATTTGCTGGGACCAACCTGATGGGTTCAGTTTAAGAGAGTTCGTCTTCCAGTTTTAACAAGGGGGGGGGGGGGGGGTGCAATTCTCAAATGACTAGTGAGCCACTATTTTAATTATTTTATTACAGAATTATTTCCCTTTATACAGAAATCACACTATTGCTCCTGAACTTTGCGTTTATCTTAAATTCAAGCCCTCTCGTACAATTGGATTGCTAGCCCTGTAAATAAGGGCTGCGTTGAAAGCAAAAGTAATGTGAAAAAAAGTAGAGGTAGAATGGTGTTAGTTTTAGCCCTGAAAAGAACTGTTGATGAGTAGGTTTTAGCTCTGAAAAAGACTGTTTGTGCTTTAGTCCTAAAAAGGGCAGTTGAGTAAGTTACACTCTAACACGGTTAAAATGAAATTTGCGGGGAATGGAAATCATTTCGTTCTGTTGCTATTTTGTTGTACCTGAAGAGGCTAAATTGAAACAGGGATGCAAGTTTAATTATCGAATTACCTCCATTTACAACCCTTTCTCCTACCATTGGCTCATTGCAAATATCATATGTGAAGAAAGGGTGGAGTTAGGGAGGGATTAAAGGGAGACATTAGTCAGTAAGAGTGTCTGCACTGCGACCTTGTGTCTTAAGGCCATTTCTCTTTCATTTTTGTTGTTCCTGTTGTAGGTATACATACATAAAAAATGTGTGGTTAAGTAGCTGTTATGTCGTTTGTTTGTGATTTTTCTGCTTTTTTTAAAAAAAAATTCTTCAAGATTGTAGACAAAGTGATTTTTGGAATGGCATACTTTCTGCAGATATCTGACTTTTTCAGTAAACCTTCATCAACTTCACAAATCAGTATCCTTTTGAACTGCAAGGATAGACCTGTTCTCCTACATTTTAACATGTTTAGTTTCAATGAATTCATCATTGATTGCCAGCCTAGATCTAAAATAGCTTTATTGTCAGCTTAAAGCTCACAATTTTCAATATGGAACTGAAGAATACCTATTGACTTCTCAAAACTGGCTTTCAAGAAACACTGACAAGCACGACTGGTTTGATTGATTGAATGCCTGCAATGGAAGTGTGTATCATGTATGATTGAAAAGACAAAAGCCAAGCCATCCTCTGATACGGTTTACGGTGTAAGGAGCCCTTCAGCCTCCTAGGGGGTGGTTATCTCGGCCGAATCCTCTGATACTGTGGTTGTGTGGCTATAAATAACGATGAAATCTTAAAAGACAAGCAAAAAATGATGGCCGTCTATGTGAAAGGAAACTTCTCTCATGACAGAAAAAGGATGCGTCTTCCCGACATGGTTATTGTCGATCAAGCTCTGCTGATGTGGTTCAAAGAAGCAAGGAGTAAATCAATCCCATTATCAGGTCTGATTCTTCTGGAGAAGGCTAAAGAATTTGCCGATGGCTTTGGCGTGACGAACTTTAATGGTAGTATCGGATGGTTGGGAAGATTTAAGGCTCGACACGGCATAGTAATGAAAACGATTTGAGGTGAATTGGCATTCGCTCCCACAGCTATAGCAGAGGACTGGAGAAGTAAAGACTCGAAATCATTGTTGGCTGAATACGATGAAAATGACGTGTTTATGACGTGTTAATGTGGTTCAGAGAGGCTATTTTACAAGTGTCTCCCAACATGTAAGCTAGCAATGAAAGGAGAGAAGAGCAGTGGAGATAAAGTCACCAAGGACAGAATTACTTTGTTAGTGGCTGCCCACATGAGTGGAACTGAGAAACTGCCTCTATTAGCTATTGGAAAATTTGAGAAGGCCAGGTGCTTACGAAATATCAAGACCTTGCCAACTGAGTATAAATGGAACAAGAAGGCCTGGATGACCTCTTTTATTTTGAGGAATGGATAAACAAGCTGGACAGGAAGTTTCTTTTACAGGGCAATAGTATTTCTGTGGTTATAGACAACTGCCCTGCCCATCCCTACATTGAAGATCTGAGGGTCATTAGGCTTATCTTTCTGCCACAAAACACAAGTGCATTGCAGCCTTGCGACCACGGCATTATCCAGTCCCTTTAGGTGCACTACAGAAAGCGCATTTTGAAACACGTCATGGCAAGTATCGACACCAGGGGAGATGTCAGATATCATTTATATCCATGACAGTGCTGGATGCTCTGGTGACTGCAGCTGCTGCAAGGAATGATGTTACAGCTGAGACAATCACCAGTTGTTTTCGACATGCAGGTTTCTGCAAGGACACACCAAGTGCAGCAGCAAAACCCCCCAAAAAACAACAAAAAACAAAACGAAAACAAAAAACAAAGAAAGAAGTGCAGAACAATCACGTTTCAGTGTGAGGAATTCAGGGGAGGCAATCCATTTATATTTGGGACTAAATTTAATATATCAAGCAGACTTTGCATTATTTCCCTTGATTGCCAGTTATAACAGGAATCATTTATAACAGTAACAGGACTTTTTTTCAGGTTTCCACTGTATGGACGAGGAACAAAATCATACAGTGTACTATATGCCTACTAATTGTTCCATCATCTAGACTGGCACTTTAATCTTTGCGATAATTCAATAACAGATTTCTTACTAATGTTTTCATTGTACCTCTAGGAATATGGCGATTGATTAGATTCCTGAAAAAGGCTTGTACATTGATATGAGTAGATCTATATTTTGCTATGCTGCTCATTTATTTTCTTAGGTGACTATTTTTTTTTACCTTTCTCATTTCAGACTTATGGGGTCATTCGAGTGCCTTTATTTACTATGGGAGACGGTGTGAGAGGCTTTCCTGCATTCCTCGCCAATCAGTTTGCAGGCAATGCAAAGTCAGAACTTATATCTGGATTACTTGCAGCTAAGCTATTCACAGAGGATGAAATGGTTGTAGCTTTGAAAGCTTATCATGATCATGCTGCAAGCGTTATGGCAAAAGCTTCTTCTTCAAAAAAGACAGTATGATGATTTTTGTTTTTTCATATTTATGTCAGTAGATGGTACATATAAAGGTGTAGGCCTCCATTTTAGTTAGGCTGTCTATGAAGCAGGAATCTCTTATAGAGTCGGGTAACTCCGCCACTCTGAGTGGAGTCCCTTCTACTTCTCTTTGCTATGCATCACATGGCGATATGGTCTAAAAAAAAGAAACATCTATTCGACGGATAGACCTATGGGATTGCTTTCACAATGATAGCCTTCATTTCCTGACTAATGGGAAGATTTATTCAGTTTTTAGTTGTTTTATCTGCTGTCGGGTGTCTTCGCCATCCCATCGGGGAAAATCGCCATGCATGGAGGGGAAATTCGCCACTCTCTATATACAGTCTGTTTATTTGTTTAATTGTTTGTTTGTTTATTGTTTTTGTTTTGTTTTTGTTTTATCACTTTCTCTTTTATTTCAACATTTTAATGCATATGAATCATTTCAAAATAAAAACGAAATGGTTAAACTGGAATATAAATGTATATGTAAATATATATGTATATGCATCTGTACAATAATTCTTTAACTGTAGTTGATAAAAGCTTCCATGAAAGATAAACAAATTTCTTAAGTGAACAATAAACATTAACTTGTTGACTAGATCTGCAATATGAAATAACAGACAGATTTGTTAACTTAAAATAAATATTAACTGGTTGACTGTCACAGAACGATATTAAAAATGACAATAAACTATCGCATATATTCGAAAAATGTATTTCAATTCTATTTATTCTAATTAGAGCTATTTCCTTTCTTTGCTGCCTCTCATTCCAGTTTCTTCTTCATCAATTTTGCTTTTCTTTCTTCCTTTGCAGCTTCTTCCTTTGCTTTTTTTTTCTACTGCCTTTCTCTTTTCCTCCATTATTTCTTGACTTGTCAGCAGGCGGTGTTTTGCAGTCGATTTCCTTCTGTTCTTTTGAGTGGTCACTGGCGATGGTTTGATTCCAAATGCATCTTCAATCTCATAGTTCCAGTTTGCTGTTTGGCAGGTCAGCATTGAGGGTCTCAGTCTCCATATACGCCCCCTCTATGTCAATTACTAAGTTATTAAAAAAACTGACATTGTCCATCTCTGTGATAGATATGTCAGCTCCTTCAGCTGTTGGGATTAAGGAGGCAGGTAGCTCATTCAAAGCGATGTCAGAAAAGGTGACAGTGGCAGTACTTTCAACCTCCATCTGTTGATTTTCTCCGATGGTTTCCGTTTCTGTACACTGGGAGGGTAGGCTGGGGCTGGTTGTTTCCATTTCAGTGGAAGAGTTTGCTGTCATAGAATTCATTGGCGTTGACAAAGCGTCTGTTGGAATAAAAGTGGACTTCGGTATTTGTGTCCAGTCAACTGGGCCGATTCCTGTCGCCTCAAATGCCTTCTGCAGGAACTCTGGCTGCATGGTTCTCATCCAAGTCTCATTCAGAAGTCTTGGCCATGTGACCTTGTTGATGATGAGACCAGAGTTTTTTGCCATGAATTCTGTACAGACTTGTCTGTATGTTGTCTTCATGGGTTTAAAAATGACACAATCCAGTGGCTGCAGCATATGTGTCGTATGCGGGAGGAGGGCAAGAATGTGTATGTCTTCTTCTTTAGCCATTTCCAATATATTCAGGACTTGACTGTGGTGGGAGTCCAAGATTAATAACTGGGGTCTGGCAACACCACAGTGCTTCAGAAACATGTCCTAAAACCACTGGACTCCGATGTCGTCATTCATCCATGCGTTTGGCTGTAACACCCAAAAGGTTCCTTCAGGGGCATCATAGGTAGCGAAGGATTGAAAAGATTTGATGGTCTTGCCTTTAACAACACAGAGAGGAGGCATCACACCGCCAGCAGCACTGATGCACACCATGGTGATAATACTTTCTTTGGGGGACTACACCTCGCCATCAAGTTCCTTGCTGCCTTCTGGGCGATCACCTTGGGGGCGCCCGGATTGAACTGTAGGCCCGTTTCATCGCAATTTCACACCTGTTTTGGTTTGTCAGTGAGACCCAGCTGGGTGATTATTCTCTCGAGGCCGTCAAAATAGTTGTTGACAACCGTCTTTGTCATCATCGACAGCTTGTTACAGGTTTTGAGGAGTGTGGATGACTAAGTCAGGGCGCCGTTTCTTGACTTCATACCAATAGTCTTTCCCCAGCAATCCATTTTTGAACCAAGTTTTGAAGGCCCAACTTTCACAAGAAATCGCTTTTTCGTCACCGGGAGACTAGCTTGTGCAGACATGATGACTGTGGTGGAATGCTCTTTTCACGTCTAGCCTTTCTGTCCAAAGAAGATCTGCCAGAGATGTGGTCAGATTGTGTCTTCATGGGAACATTAAAACTCCTGGCCGCACCAGCACAGTTTTGACTTCTTTGACGGCCTGTATCGCTTTCTCGAAATCTTCTCGCGAGTATTTATTATAAATATGTTTAGTCATTTTCCCCATCCTATCCTATTGATAAGTCGAAAGCAAATTAATTTTATATGAATATGGGGTGCTACTCACTAGATCTACCAGTGCGTCATCAAACAGCACAGAATATTAGCTCTAATTTTAGTACAATAGTAGATCTAATGTCAGTCAAAACACCTGCAAACTTTGATGCGAAAGATAGAGTTATATTGTAGTAGACTGTGAATAGCACCCAACTGCATCGTCAAATTTTATCTGTCGAAATTTTGCCCTGATTCTAGATGAATCAAAGCATTATTTTCACAGAAACTGAGAGTGGCGAACTTAACCAACGGCGGTGGCGAATTTCCCCAAAAATAGCGTTTCTCTTTTTTAATTAAAAAATGTGTAAACCAACCGATAAGGCAGACAAAAAAAAAACAACGCAGGAACAGCAGAAATGACTTTTACATATATTAAGACAAAGAGATTGATAATTCTAGTGCATGCGACAGTGAAAAGAATGTCTTGATCGAAGCACAGAAGATGAGAAATGAGAGTGGCGGAAATAAAAACAGATGACCTCGCGAGATCAGTCTAGACATAGACCAGACATGACGTAAATTTCAGCTAGGCCTAGGTGCGACGGCAGGAATATCTATCGACAGTATTCATTAGATAATACTTTTGATTGACAGGAATCTGATGATGTGATATTTGGACTCATCTGAGAATAGGCAGGGTGAGTTATTCCTTTTCAAAGTTCACTGATTGAAGTAGGTGACGAATTTACCCGCCTCGCGAAGTTACCCGACTCTACTCTAATATTGAATTGAACAAAAGATACTATAACAATATTGGGGGTACTTTAATTTATGTATTAGTTTTATAGTTGATTCATTGTCTACAGCTTTGAAAATGATCTCAAATTATGTGCTGCTGATTGTCACTGATGATGTGGGATTATCATGTATAGATTATTTTTTAAATTTTTATCATATATAATGGCTGCACAAAAGAATTTGTGTATGCAAGTGTTCTCACCAAAATGTTTAAAATGAAGTGCCTGATCATCTTTTCCATGACAAGAGCCGATTGAATATTATTATAATTCCGATGTAAATTGTGGTCTTATGAGTATATTTTAAGAATCAGAAACATGTCAATATTGTCAGTGATGAGAAAGACAGACGATATTAGTTTGACAAACTCAACCTCTGATCCATTTATTTTTTAATATTATATAATATGAAAATGAAAAAATCTAAAATCTGTTGATCATTTAATATGTACATATACTACCTTGGATTTCTGAATTATTTACCAAACTGTCATCATCTTAGCTGGCATTGGTTAATTTTTAAAGAGCACATCTACCTATGTACAATTTGAGAAATTTACCATGGTTTTGTCAGGTTTCTTAGCATGGCTTTCCACTTGCAGAACAGGGTTTGAAATTTTTTTCCTTTAAATTTATTTTTACATTGTGCGAACATTCAGAAAAATAAAAATGGTGGTCCTTGATTTCTTATTTTTATTGCTTTTTCTAGTATATTCAGTACGTGTATCATTTAATGAGAAGTGAATTTTCACTTTTGTTTGAAATTTGTAATTTTCTTGTTAGATGAGAAATTTGCATTCTCCATGTATTATTCTGAAAATAATATTAAATGAATATCAGTTGAAGTGGGAAATTACATATACAGTATGTGTTCATTTTTATTTTTTAAATATTTCCAGTAAGCAACACCCAAGACATTACATATAATCGACCAACAGAATTAATCTGTGCACAGATACATGTACATGTAGTTAAACATGGTCTGAGTGTGGTGGATTTCTTTCTAATTAAATAGCTTGGCATTGTTGATATACTTCATCATCATGTGATATTATCCCGTTAAGCTGTGATACTGTTTCAAGCCATAGATATATCACTTAAATCAAGAGAAATCATATCAAGTCAAATACATGTATCATCATAAAGTGTTCATTAACAGACGATAATTTATGCAGGGTATTTATATATCATCAAAAAAACAACTAAAGAAAGCTACCACTTTGAGAAGAACAGTATAACCAGAGATTGCAGATTAGGTTATAGTTTTATAATGTCATTACAATGAAGTAAAAGTAAAGAAAACCTAAATCAGTTCCACTGTACTATCAGCTATCACAAAGTGTGATGAAGGCTGCCAGAGTAGACATCATGTCAAACTGTCTTGAAAGTTGGTTACTAACAATATGGTGTTCAATTATCATCTGTGTTTCTCTTCAACCAATGCTATTGCAGCATAAGAATAATGACTGATTATACATGTAGTGAGAGACATAATTCATACAGTGAATTTGCCACTGTTTAATTATTATATCATACTCATATTCTATGTTGTCACTAAAAATCCAAACGAGATGCAGAGAAATCTATTTCTGCATTGTATAGCAATCGCAATTATTAGTCTTCAGGGGTTGTAAGAGAGAAAAGAAACTATAGAACTTGTCCACCTATGGCAATAATATGCCCCAGTCCTTATATTGTTGATACGGTTTGTATGATCTTGGTACAATGTATGATAGCACAAATGAGATGTTTTGTTTTTCATGTGTTCCTCTTTGCATAACTCCCTCTCCAAGCTGTTTACAGCTTTCTTCACATATGATGAAAATATACTCTGGTTCATAACAATGCAGTGGGATCAATATTTATGTTATGATAAATCTAAAATTTATTTATATATATGTGGAAGCTGTTATAGCATATTTCATGTGTGGACTCTGCACCCAAATAATATGGACACAATTTGTATTATTACTTGCCATTGAACTGATACTTAGAAATACATGTACTGACTTTGAATCAGAATGTTAGCACAGAAATAGCACATTCAACTTGTGATTCAATTTGAAGTATATGTTTAGAAAATGCATTGCCAAGGGCAATTTGATCATAAATTTTCATGAAATCAAAAGATGAGACTGCACCCATTCATCCCATTTTTTCTTTTTTCTGTGCAGACTATGAATATGAATATCAATGACACCTTTCATGTTGGAACATGTTCAAAAGATGTACATGTAATATGCTATAAAATATTAATACATGAATTTTCTTTTTATATTCATTTGGGGTTTAGTGACATTTTGGATAATTAATAATATCCTGGCTCAATAAATGAGAGACATATATCTCAGACTATGAATTTTTGTTTATTTGTTTGTATATGAGCTTGATATGAATTTGAGTACATATGCACATCTATATTACTGTATAATACACAACCACTGATAGTCTGTTCAGCATATCATGACCTCAGTACATATTTATTCTATCTCCAATTTTATGATTTTCAAAGATTTTTATGTAAGAAGTGGGACATAAAAGCTGTCTTTTCATGATATCAATTCTTTTTTCTTTTCGCTGTGATCAGTGCACTAAATTATTCGATATTCAATATATAAGAAAGAAGGGGGGGGGGGGATGTTGTATATTCTATATCCAAAGGAACCAATCACATTCCGGGGATATTTTGGACATTGAATAATCAAACACTGGATAGACATACATTGCTACAAAGTTTGAAAAGGTAGGGCAGAAATTTCATCAGTCAGATTTATATTAAGAAAGATGTTTGCAGTAATCATTTTTTGTACAAAATAAGTTTGTGGTGATAACATATCAGGGATCATTAAAATTTTAGTTGAATAGGGAACAGGGAAAAAGCTGTGGAAATTTTAAACAAACATGAATTCTTGTTTCTGTGAAATGTGGAGATGGACTAAACAAACACTAAGGGTGCGAAATTGTGGAGGTTTGAAATAAAACAAAAGACAAAATTTTAATGGATCTAGAAGACACACATTTTTTTGCTGCAGAATTCTTATTGTGCTGGGCACTAACTGAACTAAATATTTGAATCATCCTGAATTCAACTGAAATGATACATGTGAGCAAGCATGCAACACAGATGATATGAGATCTAAAGCTTGTTTTTAATGTCTCTGCTACAAAGATACTGATGACAAGGAGATTACACAAAAGTGATGGCTGTTGATTAACAAATGTCCATAAACATTTTTTGTTGAAGTTTCTCTGCTAAAATAAGACAAGACTATAATATGAATAGATAAGCTGCACTTTATTGTCCACTCTGCCACAATAATGTCTTGTTAAATGCACATCAGCTTGAGAAATGGTCAACAGTTTACACATTAACAACAAACTACTTGCAAATCTACATCAAACATACCATAACTCAACATACCATAACTCATAAATCAAATGGGAGGAGGTCATAGGACAATCATTTCATAAACACTCTATGATCTTAATGGTGAATTTGAAGAAAACTTTCCTGTATAAGACATTATAGCACTCTCAAAATACCCATGAATGGAACAGATTTTTTTTGCTTCATATTTGTTACATATCTTTTATTTAGTCACTTACTGGATGTTTGATCTTTAGAAAATCGGTTGACTTTTCACCAATACATTCAGATCAGATGCAATGTATTTAAAGGATGGGCAGAAGTATATCATTCTTTTTTTTTTTGTTTTTTTTTTGTAATCTCAATATACTGATTCCACTGGGTTTCCATACATTTTCTATGGCAGTGGTAGCCAACATTTTTGCACTCGTGATTAGGCCTGTGCATGACCAACAATGTTCGTGACTGACGGTTAACGGTCAACCGGCTCCCATGACCGTCGACGATCGATTATTCTATAGGTTAAATATTTCCCTCTCTGTCATGTGTGACGTCACATTGGTTATGGTTATCGGTTATGGCCTTGACCTTATTCTATTGTAACCAAAAACAAAAAATGCCACCACTCACTGTCAGCCTGAGTTTCGCTCACTTGACCTTTGACCGGGGACTTAGATTAAAAAAAACTTGGGGTGTGAAACTCAATATTTCATAAATCTGACTCTACAGATCGACCAGGCGTCGAATTCTAGTGTAGTTTGATACCAAATATTACCTTATAACTCTCATTAGATGGGATTTTAATTTGATCAAAAAACACTGGCAACTGTCTCACCAGTTACTAATTTGGGAAAAATATACCACATGTTCTAACTCTAAGACTCAACAATAGTCTGTTTTCACACGATTTTTACCTTTTTTTTTTTAAAGGTACCGTAATTTGGCAAGTACACTATGATCTGTTTCAGTCGTTTATTCAAGTTTGCACGGGGGAGGGGGGTATAAGGGGGGAGAGGGAACAAATGGGAACATGCAATACAAAATTGCGCCGGGCGGCTTGAAGTCGACCACTCTAATGGCCTTAAGGGGGCTCGCGGGTAGAAAATCATCAATTTGGGTCAAAATTGACATGTTTTCATTCATTCTTAAAAGATGCTATAATCATTGTACAACTGGAAAATATACTGTTTATATTGAAGAAA